>CAUZXS010006739.1:0-110623 GCA_963585895.1 Sepioteuthis lessoniana | reverse complement strand
CATGCATATATACATATACATGCATATATATATGTATACATACATGCATATATACATATACATGCATATATATATGTATACATACATGCATATATACATATACATGCATATATATATGTATACATACATGCATATATACATATACATGCATATATACATATACATGCATGTATATATGTATATATACATGCTTATATACATATACATGCATGTATACATGTATATATACATGCTTACATACATATACATGCATGTATACATATACATGCATATATATATGTATATATACATGCATATATATATACATGCATATATATATGTATATATACATGCATATATATATATATACATGCATATATATATGTATATATACATGCATATATATATATATACATGCATATATATATGTATATATACATGCATATATATATGTATATATACATGCATATATATATATATATATATACATATACACATACATATATACATATACATACATATATTTGTATTTATACACATACATATATATGCATACATACATACTCATATATATATATATATATATGCTTTTTTACATTTAGACATTCTACACAATACAATATATATATATACATATATATATATATATATATATATATATATATATATCTCAAGCCCATATGGCAAGTGGGTTGCGTATTCACTAATGGTATGGTTTCAATCCTAGGTTAAATCATAGCGCAGACTCAAAAATAGGTACTTGATGTATTTTCGCTTAACACACAGCATTATAAAGTATGGATCAAGGTTAAGTTTAGCAATTCAGACAAAGGAGTTGCAGCCTCCTTAATACCTTGGTATAGTAGCAATTTGAAAAGTGCCTTTGGTCAACCATGACTATGGTCGGTCAACTCTTTTATATATACTTAAAAAAATGTTAACAATCTCTTACAATTTTATGGATGCTTGAGTTTCTCACACAATATATATATATATATATATATATATATTTTTCAAGTGGGTGGGTATTGTAGAAAGAGAAGATATAAATCTTATAAATCAGGAACCATGATTGTTTCTGCTTGAAATAAAGAATTCTGTTTCATAACTAGGAACTATGACCAAGTCTCTTCATTATTAGAATAAACTCAGCAATCAAGAAAGACATGTGACTCTGCCCACAAGATTTGACATAACACTGCCTAATTATGCCACAGTTCAAGAACAGTTTTGTGATTCTCTCACTGAAACCAATGTGGTTTTCTTGAAATCCCACATTGTTAAAATCAAACTATTTGTTCAGTGTGGGTAACGAGTGAACAAATCGAGTGTTTGATGACTGTGTGCTTTTGCGTTAATGATGAGTTTATGCTCATTTTCCGTCTATACATTGCAATTAAAGGAAGACTAACAAAAAATAAAAATTTCTAAAGATCATTTGAAGATTCCTAATATTGATTATTAGATACAGAACTCTTAGTTACCTGTGACAAATGATTGAAAAAAATCATTAATTATTGATGGAGGAGGGTCTACGCTTAAAGCTATGACTTCATTATTGCCAGTGGTAGGTTTGTTGACACAAAAATGTACACCAGAAGGTCTAAGGTTCAAACCAAAGATTCTAGCAGCTGAATTGTTTTGAATAATTTAACTGCAAGTTAATATATTTAGTATATTTCATATATTTTTTTAATTTCAGTTGATTTTGTTAGCAAATTCCAAAGCCTCATTTCACGTACATAATAAAGTAATATTGTTCCAAAATAACACATAAGCTTCAAGCAAGTCTTGAACTCTTATTTTCCTTGGAAATTCTAGTAAAAAAAACAAAAAAAAAACAAACAAATTCTTAATGCTTTTTGTTTCTTAGACAAATTAACGTTGGTTCCACTACAAAATTTGAATGATATTACAAAACTATTTCCTATTAATACGTTGGAGTCCTCATTGTGTAGTGGCTAATGTGCTAGATATCAACATGACATTAAACAAATTCAAAATCCAGTTGTGTTATTGTATTCACTTTCAGACTAATGCCCTTGGGGAAAAAAAATGACCTCCCTCATATTCCCCAGCTATGGGTTAAATCATACCCCTACTGTTCTTCTACGAGGACAGCTTTGACATTATATAACCCATGAAAATTGATATACCATTAAACAAAGAAACCAAGCTAATTAATACATTAAAGATGGCAACTTTAATCAAAGGTGACCCAAAGGCTCCTTTTTCAATAAATACTCCACCGAGGTGTAAAGGAGAGCACTACTCCATTCCCAGGATCACTCCACTTTATCCTTGATCCTTACCTTATAACACTGAGTGTTAAGCAAGGCTGTATCTAGTACCATTTTTTGAGTCTTTGGTATGACTCAACATGGGATTGAACCCCGGTATCCAGGACCATTGGTGAACACTCTACACATGAGGCCAATTAATACATAACTATTTCTAATTGATACATGGTGCATTCAATAAGTTTCCAGACATTTTTGTACAAGCATTTAAAATTGCTGTAGACTCTTGAAAATTCAGTATTTTATTGCTATACATCATATGAGATGACTGACCAATTTTTATGATTCCAGATTCAAATGAACAGCTACAGCAGGAATTGGAATACACCCTAATAAAGGCTGATTGTCACAGCTAGGGAATTTCAAAAATGCAATCTGGACTTTAGAAGAAGGATATGAATTAAAATTCTGTTTTAAACTTGGAAAAAAATGCCATGCAATGAAAGCTGGATCTACTGCTATGACCTAGAGACCAAGAGACAGAGTCAGAGTTCCCAGTAGAAGCATGCTGGCTCTCCCAGACCCAAGAAGGCCTGACAGAGCAAATCCACCCACAAACTTTTGATGATCCCTTTTTTTGACAGCACTGGCATGATCTACATGCACTGGGTTCCCACTGGACAGACAGTCAACAAGGAATACTATGTTGAGGTTTTAAGAGAGTTCAGGAAGAGATTACTTCATAAGAGGCCAGCACTCTTCAAATCAGGTCAGTGGCATTTCCACCAGGACAATGCACCAGTCCACAACTCCATCGTTGTCACAGACTATTTCACCAAGATGGGCATCAAGACAGTTCCTCACCCTCCCTATAGTCTAGACCTTGCTCCCTGTGAATTTTAGTTATTCCCTAAGCTCAGAGGCTGTCGTTATGAGACAATTGAGGAGATGAAAGAGGCTGTGACGAAGGTCATTGACACACTCACACAAGAGGACTTCCAGAAGTTGTTAGAACAGTACAACAATTGCATTGCAGCCGGAGGAGATTACTTCAAAGGGGACTAGAGTTTCATGAGTGTACTCTCAATAAAAGTACCCATACGAAAAAAGTCGGGAAACTTCTTTAATGATCCTCGTAAAATTTCCTTCGAAAGTTTTAGCATGGAATCTTCCTATATGCTAGGAAACTAGAGTACAAATGTATTAAGAAATGATTAAGTTTGAATCTATATTTACCAATACAAAAAAGAACGAGAAATGAAATGTTAATTTTCTTTAAAATAGTTCCCTTGGCATTTAATTAATTTTCCATTTGTTAAAGCACCTGTGAAATTCCACGTATGATTCAGTGTGAAATTGTGTTTTCATGTTTATTTTAATGTTGTGAATGTCACTAAATCTAACTCCTGAGATGAATTTTCATTTTAGAAAGCAAGATGGAGCAAGGTCTCATGAGAGTGTTGCACTTGCACAATCTGTTTTTTTGCTAAAAAAAAAAAAAAAAAACCCAATGAACTCCTAGGAAAACTGTTGAGAAAACTATTGAGAATTGGTGCAGACAGTTTAGCTATCTAGACATTATCTCTTGAGTATATAAATTGCTCAGCTGAGCACACTTATTTATTAACAAGGCATAGTTATTCTGACTAGACACCAGTCTTGATATCTAGACATTATCACTTTACTATATAAGTTTTTCAGCTGAAAACATATCTCCATTTAAATTCTAAATTTTAAAGCTTCAATTTCACTACTTTTTGATCAATGCATAGCATAACGGTTATCATTAGAGGAAATGAAATTTTGTTTGTCAATCAACGGAAATTAGAAAACAGTGCAAATCAAAAATAAAGAATAGGCATAAGGCAAAATCTAATTTCTCATTCCTTTTTTCTTTGGAAAAGTCTGGCTATATATGAAAGCTGATTGAGCTATCAAAAATTTTACAGCTGGCAGATAATCAAATTTAACCCTTAAATCCACTTCCTTTTTTCTGGTTACTTGGCACTATGGTGCTGAGTGTTCAGATAAAAAATGATTAGTTTATAAATTAAGTTGATAAGAATTAGCCTAGTTTGTAGAACAGGTTGGTGGTTGGTTGTTTTTGATGGTATATAAACTATTGTGGGTTATTTAATGCAAATCCTCTTTATAAATGATTTTTAAGTGAAAGATTTGTATTTTTCCAAATTTCTGAGATAAAGCTTGATATAGAATATTCAGACTATTGACCTTATCTTCATTGTTAAACTCATTTCAGATGTTTCATGTCAAAATCAGGAGGTTACACAGAACCTCAAACTGAAACCTTTATTTAATCCGCTGGGGTAGATTGTTCTCATTCCATTAACCATAACCAGGTACACGGGTTAAGCTATAGTAAGAATTCCTTGTTGTTTTTACCCATAGTTGGGATTGAACCTGTTTGTTAACATTTTATAAATGACCCTGGGCTTATTTGTTTGTACACAGTTAAATGGATTGACATATAAAAAAAGATTAAATAGTCTTACTTGACTCGTACCAGGCCATTGGTCTAATGAGTTGAATGTTCGCCAATGGTCCGAGAGACTGGGGTTCAATCCCAGGTCGAGTCATACCAAAGACTCAAAAAAATGGTATTTGATGCTGCCTTGCTTAACACTCAGCATTATAAGGTACAGATCAACGGTAAAGTGGAGAAGTCCAAGGAAAGGGGTAGCGCCTTTTCCAAAAACTCGGTGTAGTAGCTATTGAAAAGGGAGCCTTCAGGTCACCCTCAACTATGGTTTTCAACTTTTATTTGACTCATAGATAAGACACTAACAGGTAAAACCACTCCAGGTCAAAGTGGACCTGGGAGTAATGGCAATGAAGGGGTATTCAAACATTTCCCAAAGCTCCAGGACTGGAGCTTCTCCATCACATGGTTTAGTGTCATAAGCAGGATATTCATTGGGAGGGTGGTCTTACCCTTCTGCAGAAATGCAGTCAGTGTATTCTACCGCCCCTGTCAACTGGACTAGTTGGTTGTTTGGGTTTTATGGCATATCAACCTTTGTAGATTATTTAATGCCAAATCCATTTTTATGCATATAGCCTGTTCCATTTCAAATAATTCAGTTTAGCATAAGTACAGGGTGGAACGATAAAATTGTCGTCCTAAAGAAAACAACACTACAGCTTTATTTTAAAACTTTTATTGAAAAAAATCAATTCTGGTAACTTGATTATGTAGTAGAGCTGACATCTATTCAATGTAGCCACCTTCAGCCTCAATCACCGCCTCGATACGGATCCGGAACTGGGAGCATGCTTTTTTTCACAAGTGCCGGCGGGAGCTCAGCGAATACTCGGCAGATGTCAGTGATTAGGCTTTGGTGTTGTGGGAGGTCACGATGATGTTCTTGATGTATGATGAAACAAAGTAGTCCGGCGAGTTCGGGTCAGCAACCTGACGGACTTGATTAGCCTAAGGTTCTTTGTCTTCTCAGTCAAGATCTGGCTTGTCTGGCACCTGTAGGACCTACACATCAAGTCCTCCTTCACACATGCATTCACAGTTGTGTGTGAGATGCCTAAATCTCTGGCAATCTGCTGAATAGGCTGCTGGGGAGTTTCACCAATGATTGCCTGGACCTTTTCAATGAATTCCTTGGTCCGGGTCTTCCTGGCAGTGTCCTCAGCCTTGGACTTCTGCTCCACCACCTCCAAAGGGTTGTCCAATGCATTGAGCTGTGCCCTCAAGAATTGAACCATCCAGATTTGCATTTTGAGGGTGCTGGCAATGGTCTTGTTGTCATAACTTGGATCGGTAGAGAGCATGAGTTGTACAGCGGCGCATCTCCGATCTCACTCGTTGAACACTGCGTCACTTTTAGACATGATAGAAGGCTCCTATCACTCTTGGGATTTGTACACAACTGGCCAACTAGTAGATGGTCAGCAACAAAAAAAGAAAACCGGTTTTCATTAAACGGAAATGGAATCATATCGTCTTTTCTAAGGCGACAATTTTATCGTTCCACCCTGTACACAGTTTAATTGTCAAAAACCTTTCTATTTCAAGCTATTCAGTTTATTCCAACAGTTCTAATTCAGCGAATTCTGTTTAGTATAAGTACAGATTTTGTTTACACACAGTTAAATGTCAAAGCAGTTCTATATTAAACAATTCAGTTTAGTATAAGTACAGTTTCAATGTAAAAAACCGTTCCATTTCAAACAATTCCGTTTAGCATAAGCACGCAGATTAAATGTAAATACAGTTTAATTGTCAAAGACATTTCTATTTTAAGCTATTCAGTTTAGTCAAACAGTTCTAATTGAAACAATTCAGTTTGGTATAAGTATGCAGTTAGTTCTATTTAACCCATAGATATTAGATGCTACCAGTCTGGGCCAGAGTGGACCAGGGAGCGATGGCAATGAAGAGGTGATCCACATTCCCCAAAACCCCAGCATCCCTGGAACCTCACCATCAGATTGTTTAGTGTCATATCAGGACACTCATTGGGGGTGGTCTTACCCCTCTGCAGAGGTGCAGTCAGGGTATTCTACAGCCCCAGCCAAGTGGGTAACAACTGGACTAGGTCAGTAGAACAGCTGCCATATATAGGCAACCTTTCTGAAGTGAAAAAGATTTGAGTTCAAGTCACACCTAGAGCTTATTCTCTATTTCCAATTACCTTGAGAAAGGCATGAATCCATCTATTCTCTCCTAAGTGTTACAGACCAGAGGCTCATATGTGTGTGTGATCAATACTTAATGCAGAAATGCGGATAAATTTCTAGCCCATGCACAAGATTTCTGATTATTTCATGACTTCTCATCCTGGACCCTGCCCGCAATTATAAATATTTTGCCAATGGGTCTATAATATTAAGTTTAAATATCGTTGCCCAGTCTGCTGGGGCTGTAGAATACACTGACTGCACCTCTGCAGAGGGGTAAGACCCCGCCAATGAGTGTCCTGGTATATGACTCTAAACAATCTGATGGTGAGGTTCCAGCAGTGCTGGAGCTTTGGGGAATGCGGAGTACCCCTTTATTGCCATTGCTCCCAGGTCCACTCTGGCCCGGAATGGTAGCACCTGATAGGGCCCAATCTATGGGTTAAATAGAACTAACAGCATACTAATGCTAAACTGAATTGTTTAAATAAACTGAATAGCTTGAAATAGAAATGTTTTTGACAATTAAACTGTACTTACATTTAAACTGCATGCTTTTGCTTAACTGAATTATTTCAAATAGAACTGTTTTTTGATATCAAAACTGTATTTACACTTAACTGAATTGTTACATATAACTGCTTGAATAGTTTAAAATGGAAATGTTTTTGACAATTAAACTGTACTTATGCTAAACTGAATTGTTTTAAAAAGAACAGATTATTTACATAAAAATGGATTTGGCGTTAAATAACCTACAAAGGTTGATATGCCGTAAAACCAAACAAACCAAACCAAACTTTAAATACTGTTCACCTAAATATTATTTCTACAATACATAGGATCAGCCATGACACATTAAAAACAAAAATGAGGTGAGAATTCCTAATAGAATGTAAGCCAAAGACAATTTGACAAACTTATCTAAGAATAAATTCATTTCAACCAACTGTGAATGAAAATGGAATAATAAAGAGGATTAAACATGCCTCATCAGCATTCCTTTAGAAGGGGTGCCAGGTGATAAACCTAGCCCCTCCAGAGAGGGTTAGATCCTAAGGGAGCACAAAGGGCACCAGTCTTAGTGTGCGTGACATGAATACTGGCTTCTCGGAATCCACATCAAATGACCTCAACCAACTGCCACAATATTAGGGAACATGTTTTCCAGCTCAATGGAAATGTGTTCCAGCTCAATGGACCAGGATTGTAATTCAAAATGAGATATAGCCATTGCCACAGTACAAAATTGCAGCTGGTATTTATAAAGAAATACCTCCACTCTTAAACCAACAGCCAATCACAGCCCATGTAATGGAACTGCCCACTTGTGCACAATGGGATGCTCCAGTTTACCATGAATAACTCTTTCTTCTGAAGTTCAGTTTCTTAACCCCACTCAGCTTGTTACACAACTGAATACTGATTTGGACAACCTTGCCAAACTCTATAGTAACACCTTCAACCATGTATAATAAGAATACCATTTAAGCAAAAGAGTTAGTTATATCTTTTACTTATCTCATTGGAGATTTCATAAATGTCTCTCTTTTCTGTTCTCTTCTCTTCCTCTTTTTTTCCCCCCATTTTCTTTGTTTGAACAGAGGAGGATCTTTTCATTTCATCTTTCAAAAGGTCACTGTTCTATGCTTATTAGCAATATAGAACTTGGTTAATTCAGGATGGATTTTAGGGTTTCTTTTGCTTTTTTTCTCCTGCTTTCTTCATTTGAGAACTAAGCTGGGTGTCCCCAGTGAATGAGTTGGCCATGTCAATTCTTTTCCATCTGGGGCATTTTTATATGTGTCTTTTGATGGGTAGCCAAGCCAAACTGAATTTTGTCTATTTTTCTTTTTTCCACGTGAACTCTCAAGTTCTTGCCACTTGGTGCCTTTCATCTGGTCGTTGACCTTCCTGTTCAGACCACAATGTCAATAACAGATTCCCCAGAGACAAGTCTAGAGTTTTGTTCAGTCCCTGTTACCTGCTTTCAATGAAGGTCAACCGACCTGAAACAAGAAATCTGTTGCTATGCTCTGGGATGAGAAATATGTCTCATTACACAAGTTTTAGACAAATAATTGGACAGACTGAGTTCTTTAGCTATGGTTAGGCAACCAGTCTAGAAGAAGAAAGACTCTCAATTTAAACCAATTTTACTCCACTTAAAAATCGACCTTCGTGGAGAGGTTGAGTAAATATATACTTTTTGATCATGCTTTGTATGTGATATCACATGAAAAAAACTTTATTAACAGCGATCAATGGAAAGGGCAATGGTATGAATAATTCTATAAAAAGAGATCAATATAGATTAGAACTTTATACTGAGCTAATGAAAAACGACTAAAAACAATAAAATGAAAAAAGCTTACTTCCTCGATGAAATTTTTTAACAAAGAGAATAGATTAGAAAAAGAGCAACATCTTACTGGGTGTGATATTCTTGAACACTGATTCTGGATTTCTTTTTTGATCTTTACCACTAATGCTTCCAAGCATGGATGATATATTTTCTTATTTGGAGCTCTTTTCTTTGCAGAAAGAGGAAGGTTAAAATGAAAATATCCTGAAGTATAGCAGATAGAATGATTTCAAAAAGAGGGTTATGTTTAAGCAAAAAATAAAAAAATCCCACTGAACATGCACACATATATATATATATATATATATATATACACACACACCATATTTTACAGCTTCGGGGCCCATGGCGCAGCGGATAGAGGCGTTGAGTCTCTACGGTTCCAGGTGAGCATTGTCAGAAGATAGCGGTTTCAAATCCTACCCAAGCCAGCCAGAGGTTAACTTGGTCAAAAACATGGTGCGATTGACAACAAGTATGGAAGGCAGTAATTACTGGGCATACGGTTACAAGACTCAGCATTCCTATCCGAGGTCGCGGTAAAATCACCTGAAGAAGGCCAGAGGTGAAATTTGGCTGAAACGTAGTGAAAGAAGAAACAACACAAAAACTACCAAGATGAGCACAAAAAATTCTGCAATAAATAAAAAAAAAATTATAAAATATACTTTTTTTCCTAAACATGTCTCAGAAAATCATCCCGCATCTTATAAAGTCAAGGGTCAGATCCGAGTTATTGACTAGTGAAATATCAAGCACTGCAGTGGCCTTTAAATTAAACTGCAAACATCTCTGAAATTGTAAATAAGGTGGCGATTGCTTCAACACCAACAATGGTAACATTTTATAACAGTAGTACTTAATGGTACTTTATATAAACTAACAGAAGATAAGAAGGAAATTAACTGTTGATACTTAATGATGCATTTACCTAAACAAAACTATCAAAGTTTTTAGATGTAAAATATTGGGATTTTATGAGGTTCTGAATACATCTGAAACATTAAAAATGACCTTATAGTGCTGATGGCTAAAAATGTCAGTTGAAAACCCTTTACTCGTCATTTGTTTAAACTCATGTATTTATTTACTTAAATGCCCGCCCACTTGAAGTGTGTCGTATAAGCTGTCATTTATGGTATACATATATTCGGACGTACATGCACATGCATATTGCATATATTTAGACATACATGCCCATGCAAATATTCCGATATACATGCACATGCACATTACATATGTTCAGATGTACACGCACATGCACATTACATATGTTCAGACATACATGCCCATACACATATTCAGACGTACACGCACATGCATATTACGTAAAGTCAGACATACATGCAGATGCATATTACATATATACTAGCTGTTTATCTAATAACCTTTTTCTTGCCTAAAACAACATTGATAGTGGATCAGAAAGGAAACCTGCTGCATAGGCAAGTGTCTATTTTCTATAAAACTTTGCTCAGATTTGTGCTTATCATATCTTGGTGCAGATCCAAGATTTTGCAAGGCTTATAAATTGTGATATCTTGGGTAGCATTCATAATTTCTGTTTTTCTAATTGTATTTTGGTGCCAACTGCATTTGGATCCTTTACATATAGACATGATGTCAGTTTTTTGCATCACTTGCCAATAATATTAAGGCTACTTCTTCATTCCTTCAGGAGGTGCACTTAGTGTAATGGTTATCATCTCAGGAAACAGAATCAGTGATCCGAGTTCAAATCCTGGATGAGACTGCATTTCACTTTGTGCTAATGTCCTTCAGAAAGGAATGAATCTATTTGTTCTTCATAGCTATGGCTAAATAGTAAGGCAGACAGAATACTTCAATCTTGGTAAGGCAACCAGTCTAAGATAAGGCAAACTGAATTCAAATTTACTTAACTTAAAAAAAATTGACCAAGTGTCATATGTAGTGGAGAGGTTGGGTAAATATACACATTTCTATACAACAATTCATTGGGGTTTTTTTTTTAAGTACAGAAGTAAAATGGCATTTTGCACTTTTAGTTACTTGCCACTGACTTTACCACAATTCCTTCACTCAATTTTAGTTTCTATTCAAAAAGATATTTCTGCTGATAGCAAAGTAAATTGATATTTATGATTAACCACTGAACTTTGACAATTTTTTACCAAAAACATATTTAAGCGGATTTCTTTATCTGCATATTGTGCATAGAAAATCAACAAGAAAAAGGATTGTCAGTGGTCAAGAATAAGGAAAAATATTACTGAGAGAATAGGCCAATATAATGCTTAATACATTCAAATAGAGGTTTGCCTACCTATGTAATGTTTGTCCGGATAGTATCTAGCTAGTTAAAGTTTATAAATAAAAAGAAAAACAAAATGGCTCTCCAGGCAATGGCACCTTTGTTCTCTTCAAAGTAGTCCTCTTGAGACATTATATACTTATCCTGTCCACTTTTTAAAATTGTCTGTAAAGCCCTGGGACTACCATCAGCTGTCTAATATTATCTACGGAATTTTTATGGTGATTTTAGCTTGTGGAAAAGTAGCTTTCATAAGGAGTCAAATCTAGACAGTAGAGGATGCTGTGATATTTTGTCAAAAGTTCTGCCTGAAACATGAATAATATATTTGCGCAGTCATTGTGAATGTGATGGTCAAATAACACACACACACACTTATACAAAAGCATATCACTGTCTGTTCATGCATGAGCAATAAGCTTCCTCCTGCTTGGTTGCCAAGTTGAACAAACCTGTTTGCAAAATATTCAAAATAGCAAGATACTTGCCAAACTGTCTTTGTATCTAGACTCATATATGCATCTTTCATTCTGTGCATTTAAGTAATTCTGTAGCTATGTTTACTTATACGACTGTCTGTGGAATGAGTAATAATGCTTATTTAAATTTAAAGCTCTACTTACCTTTATCAGGTAACTATATCAAACTGTGGTGTGTCTGTGCCCACCGGCCCTGGAAGCGTTTAATCTGGAACTGTCTATGAATAAAAACTGAAATAATATCAACGTTATTATTCTGTCGATATACATTTTGTAACAAATTAAAGTCTACATAGGGAGAAAGTCTTGTCAAACTTGAAGATTAATATGAATATTGTGTGTGTGTGTGTGTGTGTGTCTCTCTCTCTCTCTCTCTCACACATAAAATTGACAATGTAATCAGACTTATTTCCTCCAAGAACAGATATTCCAGTGAGAATAATTTTGTATTTTCACCCTCAGCACAAAATTGAATTTCATTGCATTCAAGAGAGGGAAATATTTGCAAAAGATTTTCAACAGGGAATATGTAGAGCTGATGACGAATGTGTAACTGAAAAAAAATTCATTGTATTATAAAATACTGTGTAATTTTTTTTATGAATGATTGTTTTTATAACAAAAAAAAGGTAGAAGCCAATTTTATAATTTTTTTTTTTTTTTTCCTTTTTTTTAATCTCAGGACAGACAATTAATCAAAATGAGATTTTTTTTTCTAAAAGTCAGAATATATTTTTTATCTTTGGTGAATGTAGATTTTTTGAACAGATATGGCTAGTGGATAAAATGACACATCTTTGAGCTGCGAAAAACTTTGATTGGATGAATAATCAATAATCAATAATGTTGTTGCTAATAATACTGTTAAAAAGTAAAATATTGAACTAAAAATGCAGTTTCATTTGAAAGATTCACATTCAGTAAATTTCAAAATTTACATAGTTGTTTTTATTGAAATAAATGTGGGAAGTCCTTGCAAACATATTTCATATCCTATTTATATTTTTTGTTTTTCATTTCAAACCAAACCACAAAATTATACCAATACAGGACAGCTCATAAGTATTTGAACAAAGAGAGGATTTACTTCTAATCACTAGATTTTCTGAATTAAAAACAGGAAAATAATGCAGGAAGAATTAAATTCTTGATTATAATCAATGTAACAAGGCATGTATTTTGTCTTGTTTGTACTTCTTAATTTAAATTCTGAGAAGATGCTTTTTAATTGAATCATGTTGTCAAATAAAAAAACTGCTAATTTTTTAAATCTTTGCTAATCTGTTTCTATTTATCTATGTTCTTATTCATATCAATCATTTTATTTTTCTGTATCTACCAAGTTATCTCAGTTGATATATCTTATTCAGTCTAATATATGTATATGAAAAATAGTTTTATATATATATATATATATATATATATATTGGTCTCATGGGTAGTGTGTTCACCAATGGCTCGAGAGAGCAGGGTTCAATACCAGATCGAGTCATACCAAAGGCTGAAAAATTAATACTTGATATCTCCTTGCTTAACCCTCAGCATTATTAGGTACGTATCAAGGGTACTGGAAATTATTTACGGAGTCACTTTTACATGCCCCATGATTGGCTGAAAAACAACCAATCGCAGGCTGCTATCAGCACATCTGCTGTACCACCATATGTGAGCACATTCTTCAAAATAATATCTTTTTTCCCTTTGATGCCAATGATGTACCATGGAATCTTGACCGCTGACAAATTAGGCGACAGCAAGTAGCGAGGTACATATGAGGACAGTCATCCCATGAGAGACTCTAAGCACATGGGGAGCCAGAATTCTCCTACTTCAAGCCTTTGAACCAGTACGGACCAGCCACCAAAACAACATGGAACTGCAAGGACTGTTACCTTGATGAATGCTATTGTTAAGTCTGCAGGAAACAACTCTTTTTACAATTATTCTTCTTTTCTCCTTTTTCTTTATCTTTCTCTAAATATAAACCCTTTTTTCAACCGAATTGTTGTCTTGTTGCTTTTCTCTTGTCATGTCTTGTGCTCTACAGTAAAACTTATTTTTCCTTACACTGCCGGTGTAGATTTTGTCTTATTCTCAAAGGGTAAAATCCCAAACAGGGTAATGTGGAGCAATCCAAGGAAAGGAGTAGTGCTGTCTCCTACACCTTTTGGTATATACTAACTATTGAAAAGAGAGCCTTTGGGATACTCTTGACTACAGTCACAAACTTTACAACTTTTATATATATATATATATATATATGAGAGAGAGAGAGAGAGAGAGAGAGATCAACAAAAGTGAAAAGACAAATAGGAATATCACTTTTATGGGGTTTATTTTTTGATTGTTGTCAACTTGTTTTGACCCTAGGTCATCATCAGGAGAAAAAGTTTTTATGCCAAAAATAAAAAAAAGCTTTTTTTTAGAAAGTTTTAAAGTTTGTTTCTTTTTTAAATGTTTTACAGCAGCTGAGATGATTTGTGAAAAAAATAATGTGAACGTACAGTTAATGAAACCAATCTAATAAAGAATGTTGTCTGGTCCAAGTATCTCGGTTTGGTCTCTTATTTCTATATATATATATATATATATATATATATATGTTTGTGTATATATATATATATATATATATATGTATGTGTATATATATATATATATATATATGTTTGTGTGTATATATATATATATATATATATATATATATATATATATATATATATGTATATTTTGGCAGCATTTCTTCGTTGATACAAATTTCATTAAACATAATAGACATAAAATGTCTTTATGTTTAATGAAATTTGTATATATATATATATATATATGTGTGTGTATTTAAGGTGCTTTCATTAAGGAGGAGTGCATTTCAAGTTAGCCATGACTTAATCCCCTTATATATATATAATTATATTTGTTGTAGTATTTACGACAAACTGGAAAAAATTTTTGATAAAAGATGTTTATTATTCACTGAACAAAACAAAACATAGAAATTCTTAATAAATTACAAATCCAAGTTACCAAACATATATGGATTACCAAAAATACACAAACCTAATACTCCAGTGTGATCTATTATCTCAGGAATTAACAGCACTCCTCACCCAATAGCAAAAGCTATATCAAACTTACTAACTCCTCTCTTTGGGAAAAATCAACCACCCACACATTAAAAACTCAGGTGACCTCACGACAAAAAAACATCAATATAAAAGATGAAAAATTAGCCAGTTTAGATATAAAAATCACTATATACCAATATATCTATCAATAAATATCTAAATCTTCTAAAAAATTATCTAAATCAATCAAAAATGAAATTCTCATAACCCAATGATAAAATCATAAGAATATGTAAACTCTGCACTAACCAATGTTTTTTCACATTCAATGAAAAATTCTATAAACAAACATTTGGTCTACCTATGGGTTCTCCTTTAAGTGGAATTCACAGAAAAAAAATATAAAAAATAACTGACAAACCAAACAAAATAGAAAAAAACCATCCAATTCACATATGAAGATGAAACTAACAAAACTCTACCCAACTAAATATTTTATTTTACTATCATAACAAGGAATGAAAATTCTGTGTACACTGCAAATCTACAAGCAAGAAGGACCTCATAAATTTTTATTCTCATTATATAAACAAAATAAAATCCAGCATATTCATTGGTTTTTACTTAAGAACACTAAGAATATGCAGTCCTGAATATATTCATGAAGAAGAAGAATACATAAAAAAATACAGTGTTGGAATTCTATTGTAAGGCTCAGTAGCAATGAGTCAGTGCTCAGATACATAAAATCATGAATTACGAGTTGATTATATGGACACTGGGACGTTCCACTATTCGAAGGTGGCCAAGTTCATTCCCTGGACAGTGATTAGTTGCTGGCCCAGTGAGTGGGCATATTAGTCTATATATACTCTGGCTTGCTTCAGTCATATTTCAGGTGTTACAGGTTTGGTATTAAGTTACCGCCCGTTCTACTTTTTGTCTGTCAGCCGGATGCTAGCTGGGGCGGCTGAGCCGGTAAGTGTTGTTATTCTTGTTTATTTTGCACATTAGAGCAGTGACTTCTACAAATACTTTCAAACTTTTACACTACCCAATATATTTCATATTTAATGCAAAAAGAAAAGCCTACAAAATATACAATACCAATAAAACCAAAAGTAATAACACTAGAAGAATCATACTACCCACAAACTCAATAACCAAAAACCTCAATAATATACAACACAGTGTGGGGTTTTTGTGGCTGAGGAATTGGGGGTTAGGGGCAAAGCTGTGTTGCTGTAAGATATCTGACTCCATATTTTAGTTATATTATATTTTACCCCCACGTTGGTTTGTCAGTGTAATGCCTTGCCCAAGAAAATCCCAAGAAGAATTATACAAAAAGACAGCAACAGATAAGAGACGAAGACGTTTCTTTTATACTTCCCTTTATTTACTGGGTTCAACAACCATTCCGTGGATGAGGGAGTTTTTCCTGAATACATTGAAATGGTTGAATCCCCCAGTTAAGGTGTCAAAAAATACGTTTATTCATTTCATGTATGTAGGTGTCGGCATTCGGTATTTCGGGCTTCCATAAGGGTTTGTTTTCCTTTGGAAGTTTTGTCAAAGTCTGGTAAGTGTTAGTTTATAGTTCAGTTGTGGGTCTTGTATATTTCAGCATAATGTTGACCGATAGAGAAAGGGCTGCTACTGGGTGAAGGGACTAACCGACGCTACGTCCAAAGACGTATGCGTGGTGCCCAAAACACCAGCACGAGGTTATCAATCCGCTGGTCACTGCCTGAAAGAGAAAGAATACTTTGCTCCCTTTGTCAAAAGGAAAGCCTTTTTTCTTTTACGCATGCGTCATCCCCTTTTCCTGTTATGGACCTCTGGGAGTTTTCTGCAAATTTAATAGTTTTCTTTTTATTTACTTATTTATTTTTTTTAATTCAATTTTAAATCTTTTTTATTTATTTATTCGTTCCCTACAACACCTCAGACATACAAATTATTAACAGCACATCAAAAACTATAAATGATATAATAAACAAAAAAGTAAATAAAAATAAATACCTCACTCCAGAATGAGGAGTTTATTCAATCAAATTTTCAACTTGTAATAAACCATATATTGGAGAAATATCAAGATCCTGCAAAAATAGATTTAGGAACTAAAACAAGCTCTCTTTAAAAACAAAAAAGAAGCAACTCTAGCTATGCCTTAGTTCTACACTGAAACAAAGGAAATAATTCTGATTAAAAGAAAGCAAAAATTATAAAACATATGCCCAACAAAAAGAAACGATTAGCCATAGAATCAGTAGTTTTTCTTCTCACAGGAACAATAATACAAAGATCTGGAAAATTTCAACTATCTCCATCTCTGGCTCAGTTGATCATCACAAAACATAACATCAACAAACATTTACATTAGATCAAACACAAATGCTACGTTGTTACAATGTTACGCACAATAACATAAAAACAAACATTCCTTTTCACACTTACTGTTGAAAATGCTACGTAATATAGCAGAATATCTTCGATAAAAAATAAACATCTTTTACCAACAATTTTTCCAGTTTGTCATTACGCAACATACTCTCGGAAATATATATTTCCATATTATACAGAAAGATAGATAGATAGAAAGAGAGAGAGATATTTATCAGTTTTTTTTTTTCCATTTCAAATCAAACTACAAAATCGTACCAATACATTACTGCTCATAATTATTTGAACAAAGAGATTATGGTTGACTATTGACTCGATGATCCCTATGACAGCGTAAATTGTGTGGGGGGCATAACAGGAAATGTCCCTGTTGCCCAAAGTAAATTGGATGCAGATGCACTAATGGAAATGCTGTTTTAATTGTGTGGGTGGCATGCTAGAAGTGCTGGCTGCTGGAAGCACAAAAACAACAGGAAGTACACCAGTTTCCAAAAGTAAACCGGATGCAGCTGCACCAGCAGAAATACCATGTAAATTGTGTGGGTGTCAGGCTCGAAGGCATGTACCTGTGCAATGTGTAGGCAGGAGGTTTGGCCATGAGGATTGCATAGGCATCTGGAAAATTATATGAATCAGGCAAGATTTTGACCTTGATAGAATGAAGCAGAAAGGCAATAAAATTTCCCTAAAAAACCACACCATTACTTTGAGTGTGTGTCTGTATCTCAGCCATCACTGACTTTCTCTCACTCTACTCATATGTACATTTTAAGTTATAAAAGAAAAAGAAAAGAAACAGATTATATTTTTATACATCAGCGTTGTTGTCTATTTCTGCTATACAACATAAACAAACAGAACATAAATTCTACACAATATTTCTAATAAGTCAAATGACGTAATTTAAATTAACAAACGCTGATTCATTAATCAAACGGCCAACTTTTTCTTGTTATACAAATTTCCCTAGGTTTTTATATTTTACACTTTTTACACATCCATCATTGATTTAACATCACAAATATCACCCCTCATAGTCCTGATGATGGTTCATTAGAACTGAAACGCTATAGTGTCGACTTTGCTTCTCAATAAATCTCTCCTACTTGGATTACTTTGTTATCAATTTCATTTAATCCCTTGGTTTTGCAAGTTAAAACCAAGAACGTTATGTAAGAACAAAATAATTATTATTATTGAATAGGAATTGTTACTTGAAAGCAAATAATTATGTATAAATTATTAGAAGGAATAAGTAGTGTATTGGCTATTTTCATAGGAAATAGACACGACAACCTGAAATCAAATCCTAGATGAGACTGTTTGCATTTCACATATTGCTAATACTCTCAGGAAAAGTATATCTCCAACTATGAGTAAAAAGAAGGACAGACAAGGCTCTTTAACCTTGGTATGGCAACCAGTCTAAGAAAAAGAAAACTCTGAATTCAAACCTGTTAAACTCCATTTAAAAAAAAATGACCTTTTGTTGCATCTGACTCATGCAAAATGGTTGGGTAAATGCATGTAAATTTTCAAGAAAATTATTATAAATATAAGAATATAAACATAAAGAATAATTATTTGAAGCTATGATTATTTACAAATGATTACCAACTTAAAGTTGTTTGAACCTAAATAATTGTTTGAAAAAGAAAAAAAACTGCCTTTGCTATCAAGTAACTCAAAAACGGTTGATGTATTATCCAACCAATTAAACATAATGTACTGCTAATAAGTATTTGAAGAAACTAATAATCTGTATCTAATCACTTGGTTTTGAAAGATAAAAATAGGAACATTACCAAAGAAAAACAAATTTTATTCAAATAAACATAAAAAGGCAAGCATTTAGTTTGTTTTTGTGGTTCTAAATGCAAAATATAGGATGTCTCAATATACATGGGACCCATGTGACTGCTAATAACTCTATTAATTATAATGTTGTGTTTTGTTTTTTTGTTGTTTTTTTTTCAGATTTGAAAATAGTTTATTATAACAACTATCAATTCTTGATCACCATGTCTTGGACGAGAGAGGAAAAAATATTTTGCGTCACAACTTATTTGGAGAGAAAATCATTCAAAACTGTCTCAAGATAGATGCGACCCATTAACATGATAATGGTTTATTACAGAGACAAAAAACCCCAAAAAAGATTCCATCTCTTGAAAACTGATATAATAACAATTTAAAAAAAACATTTATTTGATGTTTCTAGCTTAAAGGATATATTTTTTACAGGACATATTCCAAGTGACCACCATTGCGCTTATCTTTCATATTAATAGGTTGCCTTTATTTTGAGACACTGTATCTGGAAAATATTTGTTAATAGCATTACATTTTTAAATTAAAAAAAAAGTTAATTTTTTCTTATCTTTCTAAAATCTTGTTCAGAATTGAGATTTACCTTATTGTATTTTTCTTGATCTTATCCACAGAATTTCATTGGTTATCTTAACTTTAAGTCAGAAATCAAAAGCGCTAAATCTGGACCATAAGAAGAGTAAACAGTTCTCAGCGATGCAAAATAACATTACAGAAAATGTGCAAAATCTACTGGCTATCAAGCAATGTTCGTACAATACCTAAACTCCTTCAAAGGTATCTCAATGCTGGCTGGGTAAGCACAGGGTAGAATATTACTATAACCAAACATTTACAAATGAATAAAATTTCACCAAATCAAACCTTCCAAAAATTGTCTTGTATGTTCCCAAACCTAAAACACACCGTTTCTTATAAACACTATTTCTTTTTTTGTGACAATTTCTTTCAAAATCTTACCAACCCCAACCTGTACAAATGTTCTCATCAACCTTTCTTCTGTCTTCTCTCCTCCCTTGCAATACCATTACACACACACACACACACACATATGTCTTACCCTGTTTGTATCTACAGGGAAAATGCTCGATGTCTAGAAGAGAGCGTATGTAGACACTGAAATTAAAATCACATACTGCAACTAGCAGTTCAACACTTTCACAGTCATCCAGCAGTGCTGAAGAATTCCAAGTATTATGGAATGAGGAAATAGGAAATATAATACCGAATAAGATTTACATTAAACCCTGGTTAGGTAACCAGTCTAGGAGAAGGAAAATTCTGAATTCAAACAAGCTATACTCTACCTAAAAATTGGCCTTATGTCACATGCTACCCATGGTGGAGGGATATGATTCTAAACAGTCTGATGGTGAGGTTCCAGTAATGCTGGAGCTTTGGGGAATGCAGAATACCCCTTCATTGCCATCACTCCCTGGTCCACTCTGGCTCCGAGTGGTAGCACCTGATAGGGTCAAATAGAACTAATCTGTGTACTTATGTTAAACAGAATTACATGAAATAGAACTGTTTTTAAAAAAGGGTTTGGCCTTAATTAACCTACAAAGGTTGATATGCCATAAAACCCAAACAAACAAACATTAATACAAATCATTTACAGTTATATGGCATCAAGTATTCATTCTGATCAAATACGAACTTTTTTAAACAGATCTATTTGACTCCTAGATGGCCCCCTAGCAAGTACTATCACTCTAGATTAGAGTGGACCTGGGAGTAATGGTAATGAAAGGGTATTTCACACTCCTCAGATCTCCAGGATTAAAGCCTCACCATCAGATGCAGTTTAGTGTCATACATAGGGTACCCTTTTTTGCAGGGTGGGGGTGCTTACCCTTCTTCAAAGGATTCAATCAGTATATTCTAAGCCTTGTTGATAGAGTGAAGGAGTATGTACAGAAATAGTATTTTGTAGCTGAAAACTTACTCTACCCTACAGTGTTGTTGGTGTTGTGTCTTTTGTAGTTTAACGGAATATTAGTTGGAGGCTTTACTTTTGGAGCATTCCTGGTATGTTTTGCATGTAAAACCCGACAAAATACTTATTTTCTTCTTCACGTTTAAGCAAAATGTTTCTCACATTTATAGAATTATGAACACAGTATAAAAGTTTGCTTCAGTTTTGATTTATAGATCTTTGTGCATGCATCTTTTCTGCGTGAGTGTTTTTCCAATATATCAAATAACCCCTCAAAAAGTTTTTATATGCCTTTTGGTTCAGTGAATATTCTCAGGAAATAAAGCTCTATGCTGGCAAACACAGCTCGAATTTCTCAAAGGAAGAAACCTTGTACATTCATTGAATTGAAGAACAATCATGTGAAGTATGTGTATCAGAGTAAAAAAAGAAAACAAACCCCAAAACAAAGAAAATAGTCACACTAAACTCTCATCTTAGAACTGCTGGAGTGACCAGCCTATTAGAAAAAAAAAGAAACTGAAAACAAATCCCCAGAAAAAAACATGGAGTATATTCAGCCAAGACAAAACACTATTCAAAATTTTGCGATTACCATCATTTTTCGTTGCTTGGTTAACAAACGTTTCAGGAAAATAATCCTGTTAATTAAATGCAACATGAATAATTCACCAAGACTGGAAAGTTTACCAGACTTTATATAAAAAGCTAAAAAAACTTAGTGGAAGAATAAAATACGGTAAAAAAAAAAAAAAAAGAAATAGATATATATGTTAATCTATAAAAGAAGGTTGTAGCAAATCAATGGCAGTAAAGAAAGAGAGACATACAGACAGCAACAATATATATATATATATATATATATATATATATATATATATATATATATATATATATATATATATATATAGGAAGTGCATACGATAAGTTTCCAGACTTTTTTCATATAAGCATTTAAAATTGTTGTAGACTCTTGAAAATTCTGTATGTTATTGCTATACATCTTATAAGATGACTGACCAATTTTTATGATTTCAGCTTCAAATGAACAGCTACAGCAGCAATTGGAATACACCCTACTTACGCCTGATTGTCACAGCTGGTGAATTTCAAAAATGCAATCTGACACTTTAGAAGAACGATATGCAATAAAATTCTGTTTTAAACTTGGAATAAATGCCACAGAAACGTATGGAATGCTCCAGACTGCTTTTTGACCATCTTGCATGAACCGAGCATCTGTTTTTGAGTGGCATAAGAGATTCAAGGAAGGCAGAGAGTCTGTGAGGGATGATGAGAGGTGTGGGAGGAGTAAGGAAGTCAGTACACCAGAGTTGATTGGCCAAAGGGTTAGGGTTAGTGTTACTATGTTGACGTTTTAAAGGAGTTCAGGAAGAGATTCTATCAGAAGAGGCCAGCACTCTTCAAATCGGGTCAGTGGCATTTCCACCAGGATAATGCACCAGTCCACAACTCCATCCTTGTCACAGACTATTTGAGCAAGATGGGCATCAACACAGTTCCACAGCCTCCCTAAAGTCCAGACCTTGCTCCCTGTGACTTTTGGTTATTCCCTAAGCTCAGAGGCTGTCGTTATGAGACAATTGAGGAGATGAAAGAGGCTGTGATGAAGGTCATTGACATGCTCACACAAGAGGAATTCCATGGGGCCTTCCAGAAGTTGCTGGAACGGTATAACAAGTGCATTGCGGCCAGAGGAGATTACTTTGAAGGGGGACTAGAGTTTCATGTGTGTACTATTAATAAAAGCGCCCGTACGAAAAATGTCTGGAAACTTATTGTATTCACCTCGTATATATATATATAGGTTTTACAAAAGAAATTGGAACTGTATATTGCAACTAATAGCTATTTATTAAGCTTAGCTTAGTTATGGCACAAGGATGGAAGTTTAGTGCATCCAGTGAGAATCTAACTCACTAACCATGTTCCTACTAATCCAGCTTACTAACTATTGAGATGTCCATGTTGCAACCAACAGTTTTATGTTTTTGCACTTCTCAGGCAATACTACATTAGAAAGAATTGTGAATATTATGCTTTAGTTTTACGGCATATCAACCATTGTGGGTTATTTAATGCCAATTCCATTTCTGTACATATAAACAGCACCATTTCAAACAATTCAGTTAAAGTTTAAAATGTCAAAACAGTTCTTTTTCAAACAATTCAATAAGTATGCAGTTAAATTCCATTTGACCTATAGATAGGACCCTATCAGGTGCTACCACTCAGGGCCAGAGTAGACTTGGGAGTGATGGCAATGAAGGGGTACTCCACATTTCCCAAAGCTCCAGATGGAACCTCGCCATCAGATTGTTTAGTGTCCTTTCCAGGACAGTCATTGGGGAAATCTTACCTCTCTGCAGAGGTGCAGTCAGTGTATTCTACAGCCCCAGCCAACTGGGCAATGAGTTGTATTAAGAATAGTTGAAGCAATAATTTTTTTATTGAGGATTATTATTAGTTACTTGAATCCATTTATCTGTGTGCAAAGAAATTACTAATATTCAATAGAAATTTATTCTTGAAACCATATAATTATTAGAATAAGAAAGGAATACTTAAAACCATATAAATGTGGGCAAATTATTTGTATTAGTGAGGAATACTTGATATCATATGGCTGTATTAAAAAAAAACCTCTTAAATAACTATACAATGTACAAGAAAAGCAAATCTCTAACCTCTAAGCAAAAAATAACTGAAGATTAGTTGACATGTCATTAAAATCAATCAATCAATCTGTAAGCTGACCATTGATTATAAATTTTCACCTGCGATGAACAAGAGCCTGCATGGAGTGTTTGTAAGAAAGTCATTTTTGAAAGTAAAGTTTCCTATTTCATCATCCTCTCCAAATATGTCAAAGGTGATTACCTTTCAGCAAATAACTATCTTTTCTTTTTTGCTTGCTGTACATTGCAACTTGGTAGCAACCTGGAAATATGGAGTCAGACATGAAAACAGAGGTTTGCTATTTAATTCCTGTATGTGGAAAAAACTGCATTCATTGATATTCATCAATGCTTGCTGAATATTTACAGAAATCAAACAATGAATTTGAATATGGGTAGGAGGTGGTTAATGCATTTCAGCAATAGTGACAATGATGTAGTTGGTTTCAGAAGTCTAATCGAAGAGGAATCAACCTATTGGGCACTAGTCAACTTACTTAACTTGCAAAATGAACTGATGGATGTTTGTAGCATATTGACCTTCGAACCAGCAGTCAATCGAGAAACAGGAGCATCCGATCGAAGATATCAAGATATAACCTTGACCATGGACGGGTTGAATTCGGTGCAAATGGGACCCTTACAGGAAGCAGGTGGACATCAAACAATTATATAACCTCCTGCCACGGAGAGTTGGGTTAGTTGGAGTCAGAGTTGAAGTTCGAGTAGCAGTTCGAGGCAGCGAGAACAAGCTCCCAGCAGAGGGTTTGGGCCCCCAGAACCCTCGATTGAGCAGCCCGGCAGAATGAGAAAAGAAGTGCTGCTAAAGACAGAGGAACTGGGGGGGTCAATATTTTGCAGTCTGTTCAATCTCCAACTCACCTCTCACACACAACTCTTTCGAATAAAGTGTGAGAGGTATATTTTTCTAAAGAAGTGTGTTTGTTCGTCATTATTGTTGATTATGTTTCCGCATATATATATGTATACGTATAGTTGCATCACGGGTATACATGTTCATCAATTAGACATCAGCAAAATGCTGCTCTCTTCCACTTCAAACATAGTCTCTTTTATGTTCATCAAATCTCACCACTTCATGTGGGCTCATCTCGTTCTCCTCCATAAAACAAGTCACACCTCTTGCGTCCTTTTCTTCTTCTGGTTTCCGTGTGCCGGTAGCAGAGAGAGCACACCTTCTGTTTTTTCGCGGTAAGATTGTTCGTGGTATTACTACTACAGTAATACACTGCATTAGTCATCTCATCTGCACACATTAGGCCACTAAAAGATGGACAACACAGAGTTTTTCTCATATGAAAAAGAAAATCACAACTACTGATACATATTTTAAGAACTTGATATGAAAGCTTTTTGTCAAAAGCTGGTAAGAAGTCATTGTCAATCGTCAAGCCTGGAAAACTTGTTCTATCGCAGAAAGGTTGGTTTCTTCAGCTTCTTTGTTTAATAGTATATCAATCTTCATGGCTTGCAGAAGAATGGTAGTGGTACTATTTAATACATAACAGTGAGGATAATGGGGTTTGTACATTTCCAAAACATATTGATTCCAGCTTAGGCAGTAGAATACACCGACTGAATCTCTGCAGAGGGGCTACGTCGCCCCAAATGAGTGTCCTGGATATGATATTAAACCATCTTATGACGAGGTCCCAGCCCAGCCCAGGAATGCGGAGTACTCCTTTATTGCCATTGTTCCCTGGTCCTCTCTGATTCGGTATGGTTGCACCTGATAGGGTCTTTTCTTTGGGTCAAATAGAACAAACTATGATGTTAAATTGTGACTGTTCTATTGCAACACTTAAAACCACGGACAAAAAAGATCACAAATGCGTTTACGAATCATAAAAGTAAAAAAGTCGGCAACCATAGTTGAGGGCGAACCAAAGGCTCCCTTTTCAATAGCTACTACACCGAGGTGTAGGGAAGGGTGCTACTCCTTTCCCTTGATTGCTCCACTTTACCCTTGATCCATACTTTGTAATGCTGTGTGTTAAGCAAGGAAGGATCAAGTACTCTAAGGCTGGTTGTATATATATATGTATATATATATATATATATATATATATATTTAATACATCTGTATAAACAAGATTTGACTTAAAATAATCTACAATGGTTGATATGCCATAAAACCAAACCATGTATTAGTCGGAAAGTGAACCTAATAGTGCAACTGGAGTTTGAACTTGCTTACTACGATGTCACAGCCCAGCATGTTAGCTATTACTCCAAGGGGACACTCCACTGCTGATTTAGGGATATTTTACATACCAGAGTTGTAATTGGCAAATCCACGTGTGAGGTAAGGCTGCTGGTGGCTTGTTGGGTTGAACATCGGAGATGGTTGAGCTACTTGATTGACGTGTTATTGCTCAGCTGCTGGGATCCTTTCTGCTTGCTGAATCAAATCAACCTTTCTTATAAACTACACAGGAGGCACAAATCAACTTGTTCGGAGTCACATAGATTGATCTCTGATTGATCAGAAAATATTTTATGACTCTTTATATGTTTATCTTGGAAATGGGTGTGTGGAGTCAGTTGAAGTTTTATCTGTCTTTGTCATATGAGTGGTAGCTGTTGAGGTTATCGTAGTCGACCGACTACTCATAACCCAAACAAAAACAAAACAAACCCCATTCCTAAAAAAATGATGAGTCACTAATGTCATCAGCCAATAGTATTTATGAACGATTCGGTAAGGGACTAAATTGCTCCGTACAGAACGTTTCTTTAAATATTAAATTCAGCCTGTCTTTCTAAGGACAGTCCTCAACTATTGGACAAAATAGGTAGTATTTAAAATCACAGGGTCGAATTAGAATGAAGTTTCTCACTATAATATAGTAATAATAAGCAAGGTCATCTAACATAGACCACATAGCGTAGTCGCACACAGTAGCTATAAAAGCAGCAGTATCAAACCAGGTCAAATCAGTGGTGCTAAGGGGGCGAGGGGGGAAAAGCCAGATTCTCTCCTGGTCGATCTACGACTGAAGGCTAATCAGCAGCAGCTGCCCATGAGGACTGCTCAAGGTTTCCCCTAAAGCAGACGTCCTGATTCAAGCCGCAGACGATGCAGGAAGATTGCCAGCTTCTCAGCTTAAAAGCCCTTTTCAGAGCTACTCAGAAAGTCTTTCCAAACACCTCCTGAGACGGCACAATGCAGCAGACACAACTACCAGCAAATTCAGAAAGTCTAATACTCTTTGAGACCGCACCAGCAGTTACCTTCTTGCACTGGCGACCACTTCACTGCAGCGGCAACTACCGCTCCTGCACCGGCGGCCACTTCCCTGCAGAAGTAGCTAACAGTCCTGCATCAGCAGCAACCAGCTCTGCACCAGCAGCTACCAGTTCTGCACCAGCAGCTGCCAGCCCTGCACCGGCGACCTTCCTGCACCAGCGCTTACTAGTCCTGCACCAGCGATCACCTTCCTGCACCAACAGACACCAGCAACTACCAGTAATGAACTAGCGACCACTTTCCTGCACCAGTAGATACCAGCAACTACCAGTCCTGGACCATCGAACACCTTCCTGCACCAGCAGATACCAGTCCTAAACCAGCGACCACCTATCCAACGAATACCAGTCTTGTACCAGCTATCCAGACCTGCTCCAGCAACTAGCTCCTACTCCAACGATCACCATCCGGTCGCAGGGATTGTTCGCCGTACGCTTTTTCGATTTACGATTCGCCATAATAAAGTTTGGCCTTTCGAAGAACACCCTTGTTTTGTCATTCTTGCCTGGTTCGTTGTCAATCACTTATATTTCAAAAGTTTGCGGGAACTGGTATATTTATCTGGCCTCCGCCACAAGGTAAATTCTACTATGATGTCACAGTCCAACATGTTAAAACAGTTTGCTCACACCTTTATATATATATAATTGAAAAACTCAACAAATATCTATCACACAATAAAGAGAAAAAAACTGTTCTGTAGGAAACTTATATGTTAATTATCACATATTGAGCACTCCTGGATATTTATAAAATTCCTCTAATATATTCTCAAATATAAATCATTTCCAACTCATCTTCTTTGGATATATATATATATATATATATATATATTATATATATATATATATATTAGAAAAACCTCTTCAAAGACAATCAAGAATTTAAATCATAATAAAAATAACAATACATCAAATCCAAGGCAAGAGTTTATGATATCCAATGTCTGGATTGTAATAAAGAATGAGCGGTGAAACATCCCGTAGTCTTTAAAAAAGAATTTATGAACATAAGAGAACTTTGAAAAGAGGAAATACAAATAATCATTTGGTCAGACATAATTTAGAGACTAACCACAACTTTAATTTGAGAGATTCCAAAATGTTATTTGATGTACATAATAAAAAAACAAGGGAAAATTGTTACATCAATACACATTTCAAACAACCATACTATAAAAACAGAGGACAGATAGCCTGATGTTAGATATTGTCAACCATTTAGCCTAGCATAAATATTTCAACACAATAGATCTGAAAAGTGCATACCATCAAACCCATCCCATTGATAGGCCTTATACAGCCTTCCAATCTGAGTGTCAACTTTACCAGTTTACCAGAATGCCTTTTGGAGTGACCAATTGGATAGCTTGTTTCCAAAGAAAAATGGTTGAATTCCTAAGGAAACATGAGTTACAGGACTCTTGCGCCTTTGTGAATTGAATTACCATAACCAGAAAATCCGGCAAACACTTACCACGACATACGGAAATACTGGACAACTATTTCAACCTTATTAGGTCTCATTAGCAGTGTATACCGTGATCTCCACCTCTGGAGGTCTGATGAGATTCTGCACATATCACAATTTCCTCATTTCATGAAATAACAAAACAATAACAAAAATGTACATCCTATGCCTTTATTAACAATTTGATTATCTATGTGCCACAAATGATCAAATGGAAAAGAATGATTTTGTCGTTCAGCATTTCTTAAAGGCTGCCTGATTAGACAACTGGATATACAATGAAAAGAAAAGCAAATTCTCTACCCAGCCAATTGATCACTTGGAATACCGTATATCTGAAAGGATTATCAAGCCTCACCTAGAACGTCTACGGGTACTAACAAAACTACCTGCACCACAAAACCCGAAGTCCTTAGAACGAATAATCGGAATGTTTGCATATTATACAAGGTAGATCAGTGGGTTTTCTGACAAAATCAAAAAGCTGAAATCTACACAAATATTTCTGTTATCAAAGGAGACTTTATTAGCCTTCTAGACACTGAAAATTGACCAGATAAATGCCAGTCTGACCGCTATTAGTGATAATCTGATGTTTGTTGTAGAAACTGATACATCACACAACTCTCTATCATCAGTATTCAGTCAAGACAATCAACCAGTTGCTTTTTATACAAAATCACTAAAAAGCAGTGAATTAAGCAACGCATCGTTAGACAAAGAGGCTCTTGCAATAGTTGATGCTGTCGAGACATGAAAGTAATTCCTGGTTGGTAGACATCATTCTAAAAACATATAAGAAATCTGTGCCATGCACAAAATCATGGAAAATAAAAAATGAAAAATTTCTGCGCTGGAGAATCAATCTTGCATCTTTCATCTTTGACAGTGTCACGAAGGGAAAGAGAATTTAGCAGCAGATATTCTTATCTGAACGAATTTTGCCACCCTTCAGAACAAACTGTTAACATTACATAAACACTCGTGTCATCCAGGTGTAACCTGAATGACACCCTTCGTTCGAAGAAGAAACTTTCCACACTCAGATGAAGAAATCTGTACGACGACAGCCAATCGCCAAACATCCAACATTATCAAACCAAATTTCCACAAACCATCTAATTAACGTCTAGTTAAAGCCACTTAAATATTTGATCGTCTAAGCATCGATTTTAAGGGTTCATTACCTTCCTCATTTCGGAACATAGACATTTTAACCATCGAAGATGAATTTGCCTATCCTTGCCCAAATATGGAAGCTAAAACTGTCAATAGCTGCCTGTCCAATCTATTCTCCATTTTTGGCATGCCCGCCAACATCCATAGTGACTGGAGATATTAACTTCTTTTACAAGAAACAAAAACATTCCAACAAAATTACGGAGATGTTACCAGTAGAACAACTCTCTATAATCTAGAAAGCAATGGCCAAGCAGAATGATACAATGGCGTCATCTGGCAGTCAATCCTTAGAATTTTCCCGAGTCACAATGGGAAGTGGGTTTTCGAAGTACCCCGAGCTCGTCACCCGTAGGTTCGAAAACAAGGAAAGAGAGGTTAAATGAAGCCTCGAATGTTGCCATCCAAGACAGTAGAATGAGTATAGCATTCATCTATTTCTAAGACTAACAGCTACAAATAAATGAATTTGTAGTGGAAGGGAAATTTCGTATTTTGGTTTGGCGCGCAGTTTAATTCGACACATAATTTCACCCAATCAGGATAACTTATCCTATTCATCCCGGACCTCCTTTTCCCGGGCAGCAGCAAATTGGGAAAGCTGCCAAACACACTCTCTTTAGCTTGACAACGCCGCCCAGTGCAGACGTCTCATTAGGGGCTCTAGAATAGCTGCAGCAGCATGGATACATGAGGAAACCTATCTAATTTATGGATTCCTTGCAAGGAATCCCAGTTGAATATAAATTAGATACATTCAACATGCCACGCACAGGCACAACTTTGTCACCCCCAAAATTGGCTATGTCAACGCGATGCCTTTATTCCGCTCTCGACACCTAGCTATCAATTCCCCTCTGGACCACTTTAATGGAGACCAACTCACGCCTCTCCACCAGACACACAAAAAGCACGGTGACTCCAAAGTTCAATTCCTACAACGGCAACATGGCTTTCGCTAAACTACGGCGAACACAATCCCTCGCACGTCCGACGACACACGCTGCCATCCCAACTTTCTCAACTTCTCATAAATCCATGTCGTCTCCTTACCGTCTCTTTACTCACAACCTTTCCAAGAGTCCTGCAGCACAAACCCAAACTACATTTTCCATGCTGCAAATAAAAACTATTCTTAAAAACACATTTCAACTCAACGTAAACACAAATATAGATTTACAAATATCAACCCACCCGTGGATTTACAAATATCAACCTACCAAAGAAGTCAGTTCCCTAAAGATAGTAATCGTGAAATATCCCTTCAACAAGCTATCAATGATTCTGCGGATATATAAGTATATCCCACAAACGCTGCGCCGCATCACCTGAATAATAAAACCCTGCAATCGCTTAGACCTCGAAGGAGACCATTTTATTTGCTTTGTATTTTTTGATCACATCGCATTACACTCCTTTTCTTTTCGATGTAGCGGTGAGTCTTGTTATTCACCAGAATATATATATATATATATATATATATTATTCGAGAAAAATGAAAATAAATCCGATGGTATGTAAATATAGAAAAATATGAAATATTCAGAGGAAGTACTTTTTATATATAATAATATGTCTCGTTTCCATTTTTTTAAAACCATTTTCAGAGTAATTACGAGTAATTATTAAAATGCTTCATCCGAAAGATATTTTTAAAGGAAAAAATGAAAAAAATGGAAAAATTCTTAGCGTCCTATAATATTGAAAAGCATTCCATTTTAAAATACAGGGATATCCTTTGTGTTCGAATATATATATATATATATATATATATATATATATATATATATATATATTAGTCAGTTCATCAGACTCTCTCTTACGTTTGAGCTAACACACCCATAATTATATTTACTCGTTCTATCTCACTCATACAGAAAAAGTTACAATGAAAGACTCGGATTCACACACATACACACACACACACACACTCTCTCTCTCTCTCTCTCTCTCTCTCTCTCAATCAATCAATCAAACACATATGAACAAAAACATTCATGTATGTATTAGCACATTAATTTTCTCAAAGTATTTTACTCATGTCCAAAAGATTGCCCTCAAAGCCCAAGGCTCTGTCTGTCTCTCTCTCTCTCACACACAGATGAGAACATATACACCTATGTCTGTTCCATCTTACTCATCCACAAAAGCGACACAAAAAGCTTCAGTCATATTTTCTCTTTTACACAATATCTGTCGATTATCGTCATAGGAAATGGAATCGGCGACCCGAGTTCAAATCCCAGACGAATTTGTTAGCACTTGACTTCACACTAATGTCCTTATCAAAGGCATGAACCCGTCTCTTCTCTTTCCCTATTGATAAGTAAATAGTAGGGTAGACTAGGTTATTTAGCTTTGATTAAGCAACTAGTCAAACTGAACACAAACCTGCTTAAAAACTGACCTAATATCGCATCCTACTTCTGGTGGAGGGGTTAAGTAAATAGATGCATACTGACATCTATATTGATACACTTATTTATATATTCTATCTCACTCATCTGCAAAAGACTACACTCAAAGCCTTAGACTCTCTCTTTTATACTCAAAACTTGTGTAGTGGTTGAAAAGTTCTGAGCCTAACCAAGAAGGGAATAACCAAAAGTCATGAAACGTACATTTCACCAAATCAATCAGGAGTTCGACACACTAAGCACATTATTTCTCTGATTTCTTTAAAAAAAAATTAACTGCAGAAGTAATTCCCTTCTCAGTGGGGCCGAGAACTTTTCAACATTCCTTTGTGCACACTTATACCTATATTGACCCATTCATTTACGCAGCCAGCTATATTTTCTCCAGCTTCATTTCCCGTCACTCAAAAAACAAATTTATGTAACACTGGCTGATTGAAAAAAAAATAGCAAAAATTGCGATAATTCTATCACAGTTATTTTTTTTTTTCCAACGCACATCTCGTCCACGGGCAAGATATGAACGTTTCACCGCTAGATTACGTTGAAAATAATTTATCCAAGAGGTTTTTCTCTCTTGCAACTAATTATAGCTATTACAGAAGACATATTGCCTATAGCAGAGTATGTATGGTCTGGAATAGAGAAATGGTTTTCAAATATTTAATCTTTTTCTTGATATAAAAGTTCTTGGCTCTCAGATATTATCATTGTATGTATGACCTTCCATAATTATATAAATTGACAATGTCACATATTTCCTTACGTTTTTACCTGCATTTCTATGAAATATGTCTCCAGTATTTGTTATGAGTGCCGAGTTTTGTTTGTAACAGCCACTTGAGCATACACTGATAGTAGATCTGTTTGTTTTTGTCTGCAACAGTCAAGTATATAATTTCTAAAATGAAGACTATTCTAGTTCTTCTTTGGCTGAAATAACTTTTGCCAAAAGTACAAGTGGCACCGGCACCAAACAGTATCTTCCATTCTCAATATGACAAAGCATGACGTGCACAAGAAAAGAAAATGCAACCGTGCAATTAGTGCAGACAAGGAACGTTTAGTAATAATCCAACTATTCACTATTAACAAAAAAATGACCTACCTCGGGTAATGTTATCCTGTTAATGGAGTATTAGGAAAAATTGCCAACACACATTCTCGAGATACCCCCATATGTAGATCAGTAAGTTCGTAGCCTGACAAATTTTAGTTAAACTTTGATCTTAAATGTTTCAGCATAGCATTCGATCTATGGGATTAATATTCCCCACTGACTAATTTCATTGACAAAGGAGGAAATCATGTTGAAAAATAAATACTTGTTCTTTTATAAAAAATAATTAGCGAGGTAATTAATTATATGGATTATTTTCATCATCATATGCTGCTAGCACGGATTTGCCAGACTCTTTTCTCTCTCGCTCTCTCTCACGCTATTCGTCTCTATCATCCATCACTTTTAGCAGGTCCTCTAGACAGACTACATCTTGTGTCCGTAAAGAACTGCTGTAAATAGGTTCAAGTTGTTCCTCCAACACATGCACTTCCGCGTAAAGGGGTCCATGGGAGAAAGTCGCTTATGAGTGCGTTCTTACTTCTCCAACTGCGTTCTGCAGGTCTTGTCCATCTTATTTGGATGGTTTTAGAGATGGGTGGTAGGTGGCCGTACAGCTGCTGCTTTGTGGGATGTTGCTTCCTGGATATGACTCGGAGCATTCTTGTTCAATTCACGTCAAGCTTTTTCTCAATACGCTTAGCGTCCATGTGGTAGAATTATCACGATCGCTGCTTGGAAAAAATTGCGTTTTATTTCATCTGATAGGTTTGAATTTTGTATGGTCACTAACCTATGGATAGCTTTCCATGCCTTGGCTATTTTACTGATAATTAATTACATCAATAATTTTTTTGTTTGGTTTGGTGAGGTTCAGATTGTTCGGGGATCTTATAGCTTAATTGTACTCGGCACCGCGTGCGCGTTTAGTAATGAAACTGAGACCAATGATCTCACACTGGAAATCAAATGTAAAATGAAATATATTTGCGTCGTATTATAGAGTTTGATTGGGGTGAAATAAAAATATTATGAAAGTGGAGACACCATCACAAAAACTATCCAACTTAGACGAACCAGACACGCAGGACACTGCTGGAGAAGTAGGGACGAGCTCATAAGTGATATACTCCTATGGACCCCCACATATGGCCGAGCAAAAGCAGGACGACCAGCTAGAACATACATACAGCAGCTATGTGAGGATACGGGATGTAGCCCTGAAGACCTGCCAGAGGCGATGAACAATAGGGAAAATTGGCGAGAGAGGGTCAGGGATATCCGTGCAAGCGGCACGACATAATGATGATGATATGATGCAATGTATGGTGAGATGACGTCACTTTGGCCGATGAAATCATTTTAGAAAATATAAAAAAACAATAGAAGTTGAACTTAAACAGTAGAGTTTTGAACTTCAGTGTAGAAGTTGACTTTTGAAGTCGTGATACGGCGGTGGGGTGTAGGGGTGTGTGTTACTGTAGCAAGATATGTTTTTAGACCTTCAGCGATATTTCCTCTCTACCTTGTCCGAAGACTACTCTGAACTTGGTAACTGGGAATAAAGACTTTAGTTTCTTAACAACATGGTTTTGTTTTGTTTTGTTTGGTTTTATGGCATATCAACTATTGTTTGTTATTTAAAGCCAAATGCATTTTTATACATATAAACAGTTCTATTTCAAACAATTCAGTTTAGCATAAGTACACAGTTTTAATGTCAAAAACGGTTCTATTTCAAACAATTCAGCCCAGCACAAGTATGCAGTTCAAATGTCAAAACAGTTCTATTTCAAGCAATTCAGTTTAGCATAAGTACACAATTTGGTTTGGTTTGGTTTTATGGCTCATCAACCATTATAGGTTATTAATCCCAAATACATTTTTATACATAAAGCAGTTCTATTTTAATCAATTCAGTTTAGCATAAATAGAGTTCCAATGTCAAAAATTTCTATTTCAAACAATTCAGTTTAGCATAAGTACGTAGTTTAAATGTCAAAACAGTCCTATTTCAAGCAATTCAGTTTAGCATAAGTACACAGTTTAGTTCTATTTAACCCATAGATAGGATCCTTATCAGATACTACCACTTCGGGTCTGAGTGGACCTGAGAGCAATGGCAATAAAGAGGTACTCCGCATTCCCCAAAGCTCCCGCATTACTGGAGTCTCATCATCAGATTGTTTAGAATCATATCCAGGACACTCATTGGTGGTGGTTGGGGTCTTACCCCCCTCTGGAGAGGTGCAGTCAGTGTATTCTACAGCCCAAGCCGACTGGACAACGAAATAACATGGGTCGTCAATTATTTTTGAATTTTGATATTCAAGATGAGACGAATAACGTTACACTTTAGCTCTTGGCTAGGCAACCAGTCTCAGAGAAGGAAAACTCTGAATTCAAACCCTATTTACTCAACTTAAAAATTGACCTTGGGTCACATCCTGCTCGTAGCAGAGGGGTTGGGTTAATACAGTCTTGTTGTGTGAAATAAATGCTTTTTTTTTTATTATTAAGCAGAAGACTTATTGATTCCGCTGTTTTTTAATCCACTGATTTTAATGGCCCCTCAACCAGTCTAGGGTTATTTTATGCCTAAATGTTAGGGAATTGTATTCATTGTAAATGTATACTTACATTTTTTGTGGTTTGGTTTGGTTTCTTTATTTAATGGCATATCAACCTTTGTCGGTTATTTAATGCCAAAGCCATTCCACGAGAAGAACAGTAGTGGTACCATTTAACCAATAGCTGGGAGGATAAGGGGGTTCATATCTTTCCCAAGGGTATTTGCCCGAAAGTGAACGTAATTGCGCGACTGGAGTACGCACTCGTTTACGACGATTCCGCAGTCTATCGCTTTAATCATTACATCACGAGGACCCCCCCTCCTTTTGTGTAGTTGCTTCTTGAGAGTTTTTGCGCACAATTATATTCCTATTTAATAAAAAAATATTTTGCACGGTTATGTGGCTTCAAGTATTCCTCACTGATTAATTACAATGACAAGGAAAGAGATTATGTTAAAAATAAATACCTGTTTCGCGCTCTGTTCAAAAACGTAAACAAAGCAGATCACTCCAATCCCTTACAAACACTACGTCCGGCTACGACCGGAAATAATGAAATTATCCGTAGCCCAGTCTAGCAGCATCAGCGCAGAAAGAAAAAAAATCTATCTTTTTACATTAACAGTGCCAGTCTAGCGAAAGTCACTATCAAAATAAAGTGGATTATCTCCAAAAGCCTATTTCAGGCTAAGGAAGGATTGTATTACCACTGATATTTCATATGGACGAACTTTCTGCCCACGCGACCCTGATAGTCCTATACGACTTTTGCTCTATTTATAGACAAGTATTTTCAGCAGTCAAATCGGTTACCCCCACCGCTGGTTCGCCAGTGGGTGGGCCCCGTTCAACAAAGCAGACTTGAGGCCGTAAGGCTACCGGTTTCGGCTGGGCCACTTTCGGGTGGGCGAGCTGCATCATTGACACCTTTGTCCCCACCATTGCTGTCCGGTTTAAGCTATAATCAGGCATACATATATGGGACCAAGTCCAGCTATGCTCATCAGGCCCACATTGCACCAAGTGGGCCGATGACCAGCATAGTCCAGCTGGGCTCAAGCCTCAGCTCGTGCCTGACCTTCCCCTCCTCTAAATCCCTATTATAATCGATCTTCGGGTCATTGACCTTGTCTCAAGTCCTGTCAGGTGGGAGGCAGCGAAAATATCGGCTAGCCCGTTGGTCTGATTCTTTAGATTCTGGATTAGTAAGCGAAGCTCGCAAGGCGTGATCCTACTTCTTGTGGTCGCATCCGCCATACACCAACGTAGATATGCGAAAAGGTCATTTTAAGGACTATTAGAGGTCTCCATCTCTAGTGTCTCATGAACATGTTGAAGCAGACGGCCTGGAGGCAAACACGGAGAGGATGAAAAGACCATCCAGTCTTAACCATATCGGTCGGATCCCGCTTGGTAGTCTTTGCCACGGTTTCCGCGTCAGTTCCTCGGTTACGCAAAGCTAAGACACGGTAGTCTTAGCCACGACACTCGTTCGCTCGTTTCTCGTCTCCACAGTGCTAAGACACGGCAGTCTTAGCCACGAAACTCGTTCGATCGTTCCCAGGCTCCGCAACGCTAAGACATGGTAGTCTTAGTCACTCGTTCGTTCATGCGTTCTTCGCCTACATAGAGCCAAGATACGGCCGTCTTAGCCCACTTATTCGATCCCGGGCGACCATGCAACCAACACCAACTGCAGACCAGCTCCAGTATTGCAGCATCTAGTCCACGAATGACTCACTGCTCTGACTAGCATCCACACTTGAGACCACATCGACACCTCCCGGTTAAACCAAAGTACTGCACTACCAGGACATCGATCATCAAGCAGTCTAAACCAACAACGACGACCACCAGCTGTCTCTACTATCGGTGACTATTCCACCTGTCATCACTACTATTTCTATCGTCTATACGACCATAATTTTGTAAGCAAAATAAATTGTCATTTATTATTACTGTTATCTCGCCTTTGTTCGTCTTCCGGCTGTCAATTTACTCACACGTACAAAAAAAAACAAAGAATTTGCGGGGTCGACGTTCTTTTTGGCTCTGTAACACCTGTCTTGAAACAAAGAAACCTTAGAAAGATCATATTATTATTATTATATACTCAGTCGACTCGTGGAAGTTACAGGTTTAACAGCATGAATTTTGATTAATCACAAAGGTGATATTAATATATTTAGTGCATTTTAGTCTACAAATGCATAAACATCAAATTTAAGATTTTCGATGTTTTTTTTGGAAACGTGTAAAATAGCAATAACAGAATCAATAGACGTTTTCAAACAAATTATTACAACTTTATTAACTGTGTGTTCAAAGCCAAAACAAATCAGAGATGTAGAAATTCTTATATTTAGAGCTTAGTTAAAATCTACCCTAACATTTAATCCTTTCTAACCTCTTGTATTTAATGGTTTATTCAACAGGTAATCAAATATCTGTTCAAATAACAGGAAGAGTATTCCTAATGTTTGATAAATTTATATCAATTAAAAACAAAACAAAATGAAAAACATATCCACTGGTTTGAAGGTTGCGGTATCTGCAGAGAGAATTCTCGATATCTGGAATGAAGCATGAAATTAAAATTGGTTAGTTGTGAATTGTTGGGAGAATCTGAGGTTTGGTAACTGACTCCTTTTCTTCTTATCCCAATTCACTGAGTATCTTTTTTGTTGTTGTTGTTAGCTAAAACTGTAAATGAATTAAGGACAGAAAATACAAAGACAGTGATACTTTTAAACTCAAATTTTATTCCACAAGTCTAGAACTATTTCGTGGTGGGGAACATTCTTCCCAAGCTAGGAAAAGGCTGTCCATTGCGTAGAACGGTGTACAGAGATCTGACAGAGTTTTTTTTTTGGTGTCAGGAAGCCTATATTTTTCTGGCATGTGCAGATTGCACTTCCTGTCAGAGGCCTCCTAGGAAATTGTTATTTATTTTTGTATAGGTTCATTTTTTCTGACTACTGCATTTAGCAAGTAATATTTGCAACCTCCTCTTGGTCGTATACTGACCAGTTTCATTCTTGAGGGAAATTCAAGAGAAGTTTCTTTATTCTTTATGTGATTGATTTTTTTTTAAATTTCTTATTCAATCCCTACATACTACACTTAAAAATTGACCTTGTGTCACATCCTGCTCGTAGTGGAGGGGTTGGGTAGCTTCATATGTTTTTCTATACTGACATAACTATAATGAAGTCTGTTCGATAAATCATCAAAAATAAGAGATTAATAGATACAACTTATAACAACATACAGTTGTGGGGTCAGGCAGAGGTCAGGGCAAGCTGTGTTACCGTTTTTATCTGACTCCATTCTGAGGTTATTCCATTTCTACCCCACGTCGTCTTATTGATGTAACTCCCTGAACAAGAAGGCCCCAAAAGAATTATACGAAAGAAGACAGCAACAGAGAGGAGACGAAGACGTTTTTTTTCTTTTATTTCCTGGGTTCAACAACCATTAAATGGGTGAGGGAATTTTCCCTGAATACAATTGAAATGGTTGAATCCCCCAGTCAAGGTGTTTAAAAATACGTTAATCGTTTCTTGGTATATTTGGATCCTCATTTGGTGTTTTAAAGCTTTAACAACGTGTTAGTCGCTTTTGGGAGTTTGTCCAAGTTCAATGTTTTAGTTCGTAGTTCGATAGGTCCATTTCGTAGCATTTATATTTTGGTATGCTGTTAACCGAGACAGCTGCTACTAGTGATAGGAATAGCCAACGCATCGTCCAAAGACGAACGCGTGGCGTCCCCCACTAATTAGCAAGGTGTTGTCACTCCGCTGGTCACTGCTGAAAGAGCATGATCTTCCTCCTTTTTTCGGGAGGTACTTTTTCTTTACGCATGCGTCGCCCCTTTTTCCTGTCAGAGGCATCTGGGAGTTTCTGCATATTTTAATAATTTTCTTTTTAATTCAATTTAATCTTATTTATTTATTCCCGACACAGAAATAAAAGTTATGAGATAGAAAGTTTTGTTCTTACCATAGATCATAATAACCTTGGCCAACAATTATTGTCCTTTCCTAATAAAATCGTGAACTTTCAACTGTTTCAAATAAAGCAATCACTTTACGTCTTTCCTTTGGTGTATTCGTCTCCCTTAGCGCTAAATGAATCCATCTATTCTCCTTTCGGCTAATGCTAAATAGTAGAGCTGGCATAGCTCTTTAATTTTGGTGTTGCAGCCAGACTAGGAGAAGGACATTCTGAATTCAAGCCAATTTGTCTCCTGTTATATGCTCATTCAGTGTGTATACAGCATTGCGTTACGAATTATTAACGAGGTGACAATTATCCGTTTTGTCAAAAAACTACAAGTTGGAATTTAACGAATATTTTACAGAATGATAGCAACAGCTGTACGCACGTGCAGCATAAAACACTGTAAGGTTCTGCGTTAGTGTAAAGAAACTGCAGCTATTTGCATGAGTAAGACGATACTTCCGTGTTCCAGGTTATCAACGAGTGACTTCATTATGGTACTCATTGGTCCTGTGGGTAGAGTGTTCGCCAATGGTCCGGGAGACCGGAGTTCAATCCCAGGTCGAGTCATACCAAAGACTTTTTAAAAAATGGGGTACTTAATACCTCCTTGCTTAACACTCAGCATTATAGAGTACGGATCAAGGGTAAAGTGGAGAAATCCTGGAAAAGGAGTAGCGCCCTCCTCTACACCTCTGTGTAGTAGCTATTGAAAGGGGAGCCTTCGGGTCACCCTCAATTACGGTTACCAACTTTATTACTTACTCATTATGGTGCAATTATGGACTTCTGAGAAGTCTTTTATAACATCTAAACTTGAAGAATAAAGAAATATCCCCCAAAATTGGAAGATATCACCAAACTGTGAAGAAAATTATTGCAGCTCCTTCGAAGGTACGTTAGAGAGCCGATAAGGGGGTCACTCAAGGGTTTTTTTTCCCCCAACGTCGACTGTCACGAATTAGCCTATGCCTAACCAGCGGAGAACTTTTCAGACGCATTGAATAAACAACTGTGTCCAGAACGACTTGATGTCGTCTTCTGAAAAAGTCGGGACATCAACGAGATCAATGAAAACGTCTCCATTGACAAAAATGCAAGTACATAAGCGTCTAAAATTGATAAAGGATGACACGAATGTCGACTTCTGGAACGTTTTGTTCACGGAAGAATCTTGTGCTATCCTTAATGGGCCTGACAGTTGAAGTAAAGGATAGGTCGTCAACGGACTAGATTGTCATCAACATTTGAGACGCCAACAGGTAGAAGGAGGTATCATAGTTTGGGCTGTAATTATAGGATACTATAGGATATAGTTGGCACGTGAAAACTGTTCGATGGTATTAGAATGACTGCAGATACTTATATAGCCTTCCTGTGAGAGTACTTTGAACTTTGGTTTAAAAAAAGCACCATCAAAATAATCAGAGTAATACACCATGATGCTCCCTTGTATGCAGTGTATGAAACTAAAGAGTACCTTCAACAATTAGGCTTCTGTGGACCTCGGAAGATGAGCTGGCCGGCCAATTCTGTAGACTTAAAAAAAAAAAAACAATCGAAAACTTGTGGAGTATTCTAAAGCGACAAGTTTACAAGAATGAACGCCAATTTAGAAGAAAAGAAGACTTGTGGTTGGTATTGCAGCTACTAGCTACACACAGTGGGAATCTTAGGTATGTATACATCATGTTAACAATGTTGTCAGCGAACGGAATTTTCCATCACAAAGCGAAAACAAATCTTAGGTACCAGTGTAACACGATCAGCAATGACGTAAACGAATAGAATTTTCCACTCCGAACTGAAAGCTATTTCCCAGACCATTAATTTTATGAGTCGTTTCGCATATAGCAAGTAATATTTGCAACCTTCTCTTACTCACATCCTGGCCAGTTTCTTTCTACAGAGAAATTAAGTTTTCCTGTCCAAAACCTGATGAATTCTAAATCGACAGAGAAGCGACCAGCTTCGCTATAAAACCATCTGTCATTGGTTTCTTTGTTTAATGGCATATCAACTCTTTTTGGATTATTTAATGCCAAAGCCATTCTCATTGAAGCAGTGGTACTATTTAACCCATAGCTGGGAGGATAAGGGGGTTCATACCTTTCCCAAGGGTATTTGCCCGAAAGTGAACGTAATAGCGTGACTAGAGTACGAACTTGCGTACTATGATTCCGCAGTTCATCGCTTTAACCATTACACCACGAGGACACCCCCAATCTGTCATTGTAATTGCGCTATTTTGGTGAATGTGGTATGATCGGACTAAATACCAGTGGTTGTTAATTACACAGTATGTTTGGGTTCGTGAAATTGACTAACTGGGATCTTTTTAAGAATAGTATGACCAACAGGAACTACTGATATCCGCTGCTCTTCCCACTCTCCCAATTTTCGGGAGCTTTATGCTTCATGCCTTCGGGACATTTCTTTTTAATAAAATTTATTTCTCATGAGTGTTTTGAAACGCATTTAGTTAAGTAGCAGGCATTGTAATATTTTGACCTTCGACCCGGCCAAGACACATTCCAATGGCAGTTGGGAGAGGAAATCGCGTGGGCGGAAATTGCCTAATGAAATGGGACGAGCTAAAAAATTCCCATGGTACACTCATAGACTGATGCACCGGAAGAGAGTGACCTGTGAACTGCATGACAGTTATTTCCGCTTGATGACGATTAAACATTCGATTTCAAAGATCGAGTGGGCGATCGTGTGGGCGTTGAATTATTATATAGCGCAGTCAAGACGGAAGTCAAGGGCCAGTTGGAGACGAGATGTGGTAGGGAAAGCCACACCAGGCCGAAGGGGCTTGGGGCCCTGATGAGTTGGGGTCCAGAGAAGATGCTGATAAGATGAAGTAAAGGAAGCCATCACCCAGCAGAGTGGGCCCAGGGCCTCCGGTTGAGTAGCCCAGGATTACGAGAAAGACACAACGCTGACGGCCATAAGTTTGGGGTCAAAATATTTCAGTTCTGTTCGGTCTCCAGCTCTCTCTCACACGCAAACCTTGAATAACCCTTTTCGAACCCTTGCAATAAAGTGAGAGGTAAATATATTTGTAAAGAAGTCCTGCGTGCCTCTTTATCGTTGCGTCTGTTATCATTGCGTCGGTATGTATCCAGTATATATATATGTATATTTCTGCATGAACATGTATATGAGAATGCAACAGCATAACCCGAGGTAAAAAGATTTAACTATTCTTTTCACTAGTAAGACCTTCTGAATTGCAGACGAGCAGTACCACCACTTCTGTTTTCCCAGCAACGAGCTCTGAACTCAGCAGTTCAACCATTTTTAAATATCCTTATCCGGGCACTTGTCTTACAACAATTACCTTTTTCAGAGAAAGTTAACTACTGCCCGGACCGACACCAACGAAGACGATGACCGATTAGCGGCTTTATCACACAGCAAGCCCGATGCAACCAATACCTAGAGTAACACACAAGTCGACGAGCAGACGACACCGCTCGGGCCACCGACGATTTCACCGGTAGTGTAGTGATACCTATCAACTCAAGTCGTATTCTCTGGCCTACGAACCACTAGCCTTACGACAACAGTTCAAAAGCGGATGAGACTGCTAAGACCCACGACAGCTACATCAACTCGCTCGTAGCTAACGCCAACCAAACCCCGGTAAACTGCCAAGTCAACCTCCGGAACTTCGACTGGCCTGCCTCAGTAATTTGATACGTCTCAACCTCCAACCGACTGCAGACTACTTAGCCACATAGCTGCACCAACAACCTGTTCAAGTATCATCTCGACTCGCTATTGCCAAGTAGTTTTAGACAGTCGAATCTACACTTTCGACATGAATAGGAATTTCTCTCAAACACTTTTTTCTATTTCTTGCTAAGTAAAAAGGACTTTTAAATATAACTATTTTACCTCTTGTTATCTTTAGCTTAGGTGTAGTCACTTATTTCTAAAAGTTTTCGGGATCGACATGTTCATCGACCCCGCAACACAAGCAATAGTGAATGCATCATCAGAAGAGATCAACAAGTTGACATGATCCATGGACCAGCGACTTATCCAAGCCATTTCAATAAAAAGTTGGCGACCGTAGTCGAGGGTGACCCGAAGGCTCCCTTTTCGATAGCTACTACACCAAGGTGTAGGAGAGGTCGCTACTCCTTTCCCTGGATTTTTCCAGTTTACCCTTGATCCGTACCTTCTAATGCTGAGTGTTAAGCAAGGAGGCATCAAGTACCATTTTTAAAGTCTTTGGCCAACACTCTAACCATTATGCCAATGTCCGGTTTTCAATTTCAATAAAAGGATCCCACATCTTATTAACTATCTGCCTTATAATTTTTTAACTTTGTTGTTGATTTTCATTTTAGTTACTCCATGCATCCATAAAAATCTGTCTATGAAACAATTAAAGCGTTATTTTCTTGTTTACGAGAATTGTAATTACACTTAGCTAATAATTTGGAACGAGAAGAAGCTAGACGGCAATTCCACAAGAATGCTGCGAGCAATCTTGAACAAGTCCTGGCGGCAACACCCCACAAGACTCCAACTGTACGGCCACCTGCCTCCTATCACGAAAACTATTCAAGTTAGACGAACCAGACATGCAGGACACTGCTAGAGAAGCAGGGACGAACTCATAAGTGATGTACTCTTATGGACCCCCACACATGGCCGTGCAAAAGCAGGACGACCAGCACGAACATACATTCAGCAACTATGTGAGGATACGGGATGTTGTCCAGAAGACCTGCCTGAGGCGATGAACGATAGGGAAAAGTGGCGAGAGAGGGTCAGGGATATCCGTGCTACCAGCACGACATGATGATGATGATAATTTAAGTAAATTAAGTAAATGAGCGTAGTTTTTCTACAACCTTACAATTTTTACACAGCACGCACATATAATGGTTGCAATCATTCTGTGAAAATTTCGTTAAATTCCGACTTGTAGCTTTCGGACTGAATAGAAAATTGTCTCCTCGTTACTAATTGGTTACGCAGTGAATATGGGCATTACTTTACGACAGGACAGCTCCCATCTCTTCTCTTCCCTTCGTCTCTTCTCTGGTCGGTTGTCTTATTATCTCGTGTCCTTCTGATGTCTCTTTTGAGCCGCCACCTTTGCTTTTGTCCGTTGATGAGGAATGATAACCTGAACACAACTTGATGCCCACATTCTATTTTCATTTATTGGTAACTTTTAATCATTAACCACTCAGCCTGAATGGGGAATCAGAGAGAACAAGATCCAGCTTTCAAACGCTCGCTTTGAGCGTCTCTCACTCACTATTTCGAACTCTTGAACCGTTTTAATGATCTGATTGAAACTATTCAATGAGAGTCGTGGTCTCAGATTGACCTCGAGCTCAATGGCTGTTAATCGTACAAGTTAAAATGTTGTTGTTTTTTTTACTCAGGACTAAATTTAAATGCAAACTAGATATCAAAAATATAGATCTCACTGATCCATTATGAAACACTCTGTATAGAAACTGAACTTGTTTTGCATCCTGCTCATTGGTGTAGGATTGAGTAAAGTCACACATTGATGCATTTAGAAGAATGAATTGCTTTCTTGGTTTAATATCGTATCAACTTTCGTGGGTTATCTAATGTTAAAACTATCCTTGTTGAAGAACAGAAGTGGTACTATTTAACCCACAACTGGAGGAATAAGGAAGTCCATACGATTCCCAAGGGCATTAGTCCAAAAGTGAATGTAATTGCGTGGCTGGAATTCAAACTCGCTTTCTACAATGTCTCAGTCCAGTATGTTAGGAACTACGCTACGGAGACACTTCTCATTCAGTAGAAATTTCGTTTGGTTTGGTTTGGTTTTATAGCATACCAACCATTTAAATATATATGGTTTGGTTTGTTTTGGTTCTATGGCATTTCAACCATTGTCGGTTATTCAATGCCAAATCCTTTTTATACATATATATTAAAGATATGATTTCTAAATATATTTTTTAACGAGCCTAAGCTCATATTTTTACACAGTTAAATGGTTATGGCCTCACTTATTTCCCCCCAATACGAGTAATTCTATTAACTATTAATAATTTGTGTGCACATAGTTTAATGTTTTCAAGTATTGCTATGTATCGCTAACAGTTCAATTAAGCATCAGTCATTTGTTTAGATGCGGCTAAATATCAAACAGTTCTATTTCAAACAATTCAATTTAGCATATCTACAATGTTAAATAGTTCCAAGTATCGCTATGAATCTCTAACAATTCAATTAGAGATCAGACATTTGTTTACACATAGCTAAACGATCAAACGGTTCTATTTCATACAATTCAGTTTTGCATAAGTAGATATACTTTGTTTGCACACAGTTAAATGTAAAAACAGTTCCATTTCAAACAATCCAGTTTAACCAAAGTACACAGTTTAAATGCCAAACAGTTCCATTTAACCCATAGATAGGACCCTATTAAGTGCTACCACACCGGGCCAGAGTGAACTTGGGTGCGATGGCAATGAAGGAGTACTCAACATCCCCCAAAGCTCTTGCATTACTGAAGCCTCATCATCAGATTTAAAAGTCACCCTCAGGACATTCATCGGGGTTGTGTATTCTGCAGCCCCAGCCGATAGGGCCATTCTTTAGAAGAAATTAGTTTATGAATTGATGATGTTTCAAAATAAATGTCCATGTCTTGTTGTCTTTTCTGTGTACGATAATTCTTCACCAACAATTATGTGCAAAACAAATCAAAATAAGAATAAACGAAGACAAATTACGAAGTTTAAAACGATTTGCTGAGCTACAAAAACTTTCAATATTTATTGAGTATGATTATTTTACATTTCAATATAACAATGTCTGCTTTTACTCTTTCTTTGATAAAAATCCACTTCTTATTACTAATCGCTACTAATCAGTTTTAAAAATAAACCATGAAAAAGAACAAACACATTACTATTTTCAAACAAGATTACTCACATACACAGTATATATATATATATATATATATATATATATATATATATATATATATATATATATGCATGTGTAAAAACACATATATACATTTATATGCATACACACACATATACATATATATGTACAAACAAAAGTACAAATATATATATATATATATATATATATATAGAGAGAGAGAGAGAGAGAGACATCCATATATACAAACATATACATACACAAATACATGCACACATATTTTTACACATACAAACACACATACACGTATATATATATGCATATACTTTATACTTGTATATAAATATCAATTCCTATATATATATATATATATATATATAATATACATACATCATACGCACACACACATATACATACTATATATATATATTAACCGCTCTGCTCGAGCAGGATATGACACAAGGTAATTTTTAAAGCGGAGTTTAACAGGTTTGAATTCAGAGTTGTCCTTCTCCTAGACTAGTTGCCTCACCAAAGCTGAAGAACCTAGTCTGTCCTGCTATTTACCCATAGCTGGAGGGAGAATAATTGGATTCAGACCTTTCTCAAGGGTATTATTGCTATGTGAAATGCAATCAGTATCGTCCAGGATTTGAACTCGTGTCGCCGTGTCCATTTCCTATGACGATAACCATTACACCACGGGCACCTCCATATATGCTATACATATGTATACACACACACACACACACACACACACACACACACATATATATATATATATATATATATATATATATACACACACACACGCACATTATATTGAAAGACATACTATACATACACAAATATAGGACCCTATCAAGTGCTACCACTTCGAGCCAGAATGGACCAGGGAATGATGGCAATGAAATAGTAATCTGCATTCTGGCATTGCTGGAGCCTCACCATCAGATTGTTTTGAGTGATATCAAGGACATTCGTGGGGAGGTCTTACTCCTCAGTCGAAATGCAGTCGGTGTATTCTAAAGCCCCAGCCGACTGGGCCGTAAGTTTTTGGAGTGAATGTGTCTCTACGTTTGCGAGAAAGTATACTTGTTCGCTAATATATAGTGGAGGAAGCTAAACTATTTACCAGATAGGAAAAAATTGTAATGACAGTATAGACATGTTTATCAAAACAAAATATTTTCATTCAATTTAAAATGATTAAGCCATGCTGAAATTAAATGCGTTCTTAAAGAAACAGGATGTTAGATTTTCACTCAAAAGAAAAATAAAGTCAAAAATCTTGAGTAGATTTACAGAATTAATCAATAAATCTATTGAAGATATATTCATTTTATTGCTTGTTTATAAGACTGGGGTAAGTTCGAATTAGTTCGAATTAGAACAGTTGCTGATTTATCTATGATCCTAATTAGTTTTAAAAAAATGTATTTTAAACAATCTGGGAGATAAAAGATTTCTTAGATTATTTTGGGTTTTAATTCGTTAAATTTTTTGCGCGGGTGGTCTAAAAAAAATAGTTCAGGACTCCTGATCTATGCCATATTGAATTTACTCCGCTCACCAAAATAGTTATGAACATTTATATAACTGACGACACCCATAACTGCAAATATATGGTTTGGTTTGTTTCTTTGTTTAATGGCATATCAGCTTTCGTGGGTTATTTAATGCCAAAGCTCTCCTTATAGAAGAACAGCTGTGATAGTATTTAACCCACAGTTGGGGAAATAAGTGAGTTCATGCCTTTCCCAAGGGTATTCGTCTAAAAGTAAACGTAATAGAGCGACTGGAGTTCGAACTCACTTAATTCAAGGCCACATTCCAGTACTTTATCTATCATTCCTCGGTGTCTCCCTCTACAAATATACATTTGTGATGTAGGGATTATTTACCACTATTTTGACACTAGAAAATGCAAAGGTTTGGTGTGGGAAAAAACAAAGATATACAGTTGGCGGGTAAATTGTTGGAAGCTAAAGACGTAGTTTTAAAAAAAATCAAGACAAATGACTGAGACTTATTTATATCTAAAAAGTGAATGGGTAAAATAATTCGGGACTCCGATTGATCATGAGTTGTTCCCTGGTGAGATTGACTGGTCCACCACGAAACGGAGGAAAAGAAAGAAACTTATATGAAAAGACCAATTGGAAAGGCTAGACTGTTATAGCAACGGAAGCCCGGGTGAAAAATCGAAACGTATCAGCAACAAATCGGTAACTAGTTCTGATTGGCGGAAGGAGATTCAAACGGGAAAGCCTTTAAGGATGGACGTAGAATAGAAAAGAGGAAAAGAGTTAGTTGGCTGGAAGACACAACGAGGTAAAGACAGTCAGTTGGACATCAGACACGGCGTTGAAAAGACAGCCGTACGTTGCGGCCCCTAATTTGCGGTGAGCTCCGAAAAGGAGTCTCACACCCAGATGTGAACTTGTGCAGACGGACCCCCCGAAGAAGCAGCTGTTGGAACTACAATAGAAAAAGAAAGAAAATTCAATGTCTGTATCAGCTCTCTTCTTCCAACATTTTGTTTCTCTTTGCCTAGCTAACGAGGTCGATTCAGTTTTCACACGCTGTTTCTCTCCTCTCGACTATTACTAAAATGTGTGTTGGCGAATAAACTTTTGTATTATTGAACCAAGATGGGTTTTTTTGCGTTTTCGCCACTTTTTCCCTCAGCGAGATTATGACACGATCCTAAATGACGTAGCACTACACTTAAGGGCACGTTAAACACTTAGTACAAATTTCAATCGAGACCCGCAGCAGCACGAACTTCCGTTTGAACACCGTTCAGCTGCACGTGTCTATTTGTGACATGTAATGTCATAGCAGTCTATTTGGTGTGTATCAGTACAAATGTAAACATGATATTTCTATATAATTTTATTTTCCTCGAAGGAATATTCTGGACAAGTACCAAAGATAGGCATTAAATAATCCAGCATGGTTTGACATGCCGTAAATTCAACGAACTACAACCCCAACCAATCCAATCAGAATAAAAAGTCTACTTCTTTGCATTATTGCTATTATTAAAATCAACCGTGACTATAAAATCTGATAATGCCATCAGCGTCTCGATTCCCGTCGCCAATATGAAATACAAAAATCTATTCGTGACACGACACTGGAGATCATAACTTAATGACCTGAGTGATGTGACTCTCTGGGTACATTTGATGCAATATTTCCAAAGAAGTGCCTTTTAAAAATGTCATTTATCAAAAGTGTGAATCTCAAGTCATCCTGTGTACATTTTCGTTCACAAACACATCTATTTAATAAAAGAAAACAAGATTCCAGTCTTTTATATATATATATATATATAAAAAGTAAACTCAAGTTGGCGACCATAGTTGAGGGTGACCCAAAGGCTCCCTTTTAAATAGTTACTACACTGAGGTGTAGAGGAGGACGCTACTATTTTCCCTGGGTTGCTCCATTTTACCCTTGATCTGTACCTTATAAAGTTGAGTGTTAAGCAAGGCGGCATCAAGTACCATTTCTTTAGTTTTTGGTATGACTCAGCCTGGGATTGTACCCTGGTCTTCCAAACACTCTACCCACAAGGCCAAAGGGTCGATAAATATATATATATATATATATATATACACACACACACGCAATCACACACAGAAAACGGTTAAAACAAATGAGGGGAGGACATTTTCCCAAATAAGAAAACATAAGAAAATATTTACTATGCTAAACAAACCGTTTAACTAAAACAATTTTAAAATGAGTTATTGTTGTATGAATAATATATAAACAATATCTGCAGGTATGATATAAAATATTAAACGAAAAAATTGGTTGTTTCATAGCATATTGGCCCTTCTAGGCTGTTTAATGCCAAATCCTGTTGATATATACATGCGTATGTGTTTGTGTGCGCGTGCAATTTGTAAACGAATAGTTTGTTGGTAGCATTTTAAAGAAGCCAGAATTCATTTGTTTGTACTCAGTTAAATGGTGTCAAGTACTGCCATCTAACACTAATGGTTTTATTTGCACACAACTACATGGCTTCAAGTATTGATACGTAACGCTAACAATTCAACATCAATCATTTGTTTGCACACTGTTAAATAGTTAAACAGTTCTATCTAATCTATTGATAGAACCCTAACAGGTACTACCACTTCGATAAAAAGTGGACCTGGGAGTAATGGCAATAAAGAGGTACTCTACATTCTCCAATGCTCCAGGACTGGAGCCCCACCATTAGATGGTTTAGTGTCACATTCAGGACCCTCATTGGGAGGTCTATTTACAGCCACAGCCGACTAAACTATAAAAGAAAAAGATAAAGACCAAAAGGACAGATGCAACTGCAGAGATAAAACTAAATGTTCTTTGAAGGGTAATTGTTTGATTAAAAATGTAATCTATTCGACTGTCGAAAAGAAAGAAATTAATAACAATGATAAAAAATATATATACACACTAGTGTCACTGAAACGAATTGGAAAAATAGATAATGTAACTATAACCTCAACTTTACCAAAATAAAACACGCCAATAGTACAACACTATCTAAACATATGAGGCAGATAAAAAAAAAAAAGGAACTAGACAAATCTCCCATTATAAAACGGGATATTGTGAAATAAAAGACGAAGCTTACAAACGTGATGACAATAACAGTATATTGTATTTGGAAGAAAAAAAAATTGCATTCTAGAACATGCTGCAAACAAATTGCTGAACAAAAGAAATGAACTGGTATCTAAGTGTAGACATGTCAATCTATTTCTCCTGTGTTATCACCTAATTCCATATTTATTCGCCTTTATTTTGGCCTTTCTTAATTCACAATATATATTCGTGTGAGTGTCACGTGGAGTTATATCTTATCACGTGGCTATATCTCACACTATAAATATTTTTGATTTGCTACTTGGTCTACATTTTCTTTTTATCTGATGGTCGTGCACCAGTTAAAACTTTGAGTAACGAATTTCTAGAGTTCATAATAATATTTTTCGTTCGGTTTTATACCATTTTTATTCCATTTACATTTAACAGCATCGAGTACTCTTTCATGCAAAAGCTTATATATATATATATTTACCCAACCTCTCCGCTCGGGCAGGATATGACACAAGGTCAATTTTTAAGCGGAGTTTAACAGGTTTGAATTCGGAGTTTTCCTTCTCCTAGACTAGTTGCCCCACCAAGGCTGAAGAACCTAGTCTGCCCTGCTATTTTACCCATAGCTGGATGGAGAATAATTGGATTCATACCTTTCCAAAGGGTATTAGTGCAATGTGAAATGCAATCAGTATCGTCCAGGATTTGAACTCGACATTTCCTACGACGATAACCAATACACCACGGGCACCTCCAAGCTTTTATATATATATATATATATATATATATATATATATATATCTGTTTCGTTCTATCAGAACTCATCAGTGTGGCTAGACAGTATCTCCCCGTAGCTGGGATCGAAACCCGGTTGACTCAAACGCCAAGCCAAAGCTTCTAACCATTTAGCCACGAGGAGATATTAGCTACGAAGTACGTTTTAAACGGTTATGAATCACAATTACTATTGTTTACATACATCCGTTCAACGGCCGCCGAGATCTCAATTCAAATACGAAGAGACTTGCAAAGGCACTAATGGCAACACGATTACTTCTTCGCTAGAGAACTCGACCCTACGGGGGTAGGGGAGTATATATCTATAGTCATCCACAGACAGATCTGTTTCGTTCTATCAGAACTCATCAGTGTGGCTAGACAGTATCTCCCCGTAGCTGAGATCGAAACCCGGTTGACTCAAACACCAAGCCAAAGTTTCTAACCATTTAGCTACGAGGAGATATTAGCTACGAAGTACGTTTTTATACGGTTATGAATCACAATTACTATTGTTTATATATATATATATATATATATATATATATATATATATATATATATATATATAAGCAGATACGTTGAATATTAGCTCCCCTGAGGATCGAAAGCGTGAAACTCAATCGTGAGCTCTTATCCTATTTTATCTCTTATTTATACTTGACATTATTCACACACACACACACACACATATATATATATGTATGAGACAGAGACAGAGGGCCATCTTCTTATGAGATCTGAACACAAACTACTTCCTTTACACACTAACTCAGCTATTGTGTTAGCTCAAACAACGAAAAAGATGTTAGTCTGAAAGATGTCTTGACTGCTAAGAAATACTAGCTAAATTGCAAATTTGTAAATTAAAAAAAAAAAAAAAAGAGTTGTCGAAAGCATTTGCTTGTCACAGTTAGTGACATTATTAACTAAAAAAAAATGCTTCTTAATTTGGAGCAGCCAAGTATCGACATTATCTTCATTTTATCACCGTTTGTTTATTAATTTGTAACTTGTTTGTTCTGGTTTTTTTTCTTTCTTATTGATTTTATTTCTCCCCCCCCTCCACTTTTTGTACTTGGTTCCAATGATTCCATTTAAAAGACTTAATTGTGTTTGTTCTGAAAAGCAACTAGTTCCCAAGACCAAACAATTAAAATCCATTCGTCAGATAAGGATGAGGGAGAGGTAAATTTGATTACAAAAGAATGAAAAGCTGATGAACAATTCACTGTTAACAAATTCATTTTCTTTCTTTTTTTTCCCCAGTAATTCTTTCGATTTGGTATTTTATCTTTTCAAATCCAAAATTCTTACTCTTTAGTTTTCGGTCTTTTTTTTTTTTTTAAACAATCAATAGAACTTTTTTTTATACTTAGAAGCAATTTCGCCCTCATTCACGTCACCTTAAGAATAAATAAAATGACACACACACACACACACACACTATATATATATATATATATATATAAACAAGGTGTGAGGTCTTCGTCTTGCTGAGTTGAGTGCCGATAACTAGCTTTGTGCTTCAAGCAGTAGTTACCAATTTCTATACAAGAGGTAGCGGGGGGGGGAATTCAAATAAAAGAAGTCGAGTCGTCAGAGACTGTAGCAAAAAAAGACATAAATAATTTGGTACTTTTATATCAATAAAGAAAAAAAGAGGAAAAATGGTGAGCAAATAAATAAAATTCGCTACTTACTCGGAGCAATAGATACGAGTTTTTATTTTTCTATTTTGTTCCTTTCCTCGCGACGCGAAGTTATGATAGGAAATATTCGCCTCTGAGTGATCCGTAAACAGTTCCGTCAGTTGAGTCGAGAGAGTACAGAACATTAAAAATAAGATTGGTAAATGTCAAAAATATGACAGACTTGTGAATTAGATAAGTAAAGAAAAATATCCAGAAAATTGCCTGCATCAATTTAAAGTGTGCTTCGTATTATTACGAGGAGAAAAAAAAACTCTGATGTCTGAAAAAAGAAAAACTTTTTTAAAAGTTATCGGTTATTTCAACTTTATAAGAGTTCCTTACAAAATTTTGAATACTATATGTCGAGGTTGCTAAATTTACGATTTGAATAAATCGGTGTTTGTCCAGAATAGCCCGCCTATAAAAAATTTCCGTTATTTCAGTGTTAATGGCATTTAACTGAACTCCCTACTCAGCCAGCTTGTTCATATATAAGACCATAAAGGAAAAGATATTGACGCTATCAAACACATTCCAAACGATGCCGAATGCAGACGATACGGAAGGACATACCCCTACACAAAAGAAAATGCCCAGCGTGGGGTACGGTCTACTCGGCAAGCGGCCGAAAGAATCACTGGGCCAAAGCGAACATGAATAAAAGGGGGTATGGAGAACGTGCAACCCAGATCACAGACGATGCTAAATTGCCCAGTACCGAGAAGACATCGAGGGCCAAGATCAAAAGTCAACTGGACTCATAGCAACTGTATTGATGGTCTTGTGGCGGTTTTGAGGAATTACACTATTGTTTTTGGGCACACGAATGAATTACGAGACTTTAAGAACACACAACAACAAAAGTTCTTTATTTGCAGCTTTGAATATTTGGTTTGTTCTTGGTGCTGCAAGACTCGTGGAGTTTAAGCTTGTTAGTATTGAGACGAAATTGCGTTAAGAGAAGTTAAGAAGGCAGCGTGTGTCGTTGGACGTCTGAGGGATTGTGTTTGTTGCATTTTTGACGAAAGACATGTTGCAGTTGTAGGAATTGAACTTTGGATGTCACCGTGAGTTTCGTATCTGGTAATTGGGGAGAGTAGGCGTTATCTCCATTAATGTGGACCAGAGGTGAAATGGGAGCTAGTGTGTCGAGAGCGGGATTACGCTCAGATCGACATAGCCAATTTTGGGGTGACATAAAGTTGTGCCTGTGCGAGGCATGTTGAATGCGTCTAATTTATATTCAACTGGGATTCCTTGAAAGAAATCCATAAATTAGATGGTTCCCTCGTTGAGTGTCCATGTTGCTGCTGCTAGTGTTAAAGCCACAGTGAGATGTCCACACTGGGTGGCTTGTTTAGCTAAAAAGCATCGCTAAGCAGGGACGACCAGAGACACGTCTGTTCTGGTCGCCGTCTCAAGCCGAAGAGAGTGGTTTTGGCCGCTCACCCGTTTTGCTAGCCGGAAATGAAGGTCCGGGCTGAATGGGATAAGTCATCCTGATTGGGTGAAATTCAGTGTTGAATTAAATAGCGCGCCAAAACAAAATACGAGATTTTCCTCTTCTCTACAGTCTAAACCAAATTCTAAGTGATAAGCTGAATGAATGAGTTGATCAAATCTCTTTCCACTCGATTGAACGACAGAAGAGAAAAGAACTGAAACTCTTGTTGGTTTAAACATAACTCCCTTCAACAGATCAGGGAGCCACGAGTTAAAGGCAAAAGTTGACACTGTAGCGGAAATTAATACACCCCGCTGCATATTTTTCAGAAAATGTTGCCCGAAGAAGTCAACCGAGATGTATTGTCACTTATGGGATACACACTTTTTCTAGTCTTAAAATAAGCAATAAAAACATACTTAAGAACATTCTAGAAATTTAGGATCAAAACTGCATTAGCATTTAAGTTACATTTTTATATTTTTCAACCAATCAGCTAAAAACATAGAATAGAACATTCTAGAAAAATAGAATCGGAAGTCAACTAGCAGAAAATATTTAAGCTCTAAAATAAAATAGTAAAATACAAATCTGATGGGTCAATAAATGTCTACGCGCCAAAATTTTAGGACGATTCTTTGATCCACTATTACGGTTTAAATAACACACAGTTAGGGAGCAATTCACCAAGACTAAGCTACTAAGCAGTAGCCGATACTCAGTTAGGCAAATTCCTTTTCTTCTACAGCCAAAGTTCATGACCTAGCTACAGCTGGCCACGAAACACGTTCAAAAGAAAAAACCAACAAACTTTTTTTTATCAACGCGACACACTGTCACCACAATCATAAAACAAAATATGAACTTAATGTAAGTAAGAACGACTTATTTACGGACTCCGTTAAAAGGAACATACACACACCTTTAAACAAATTTATTTTCTTCTTGCCAAACTTTATTTTCCAAAAGGCCATTTACACATTCTTTTTATTTGTTTTCATATTCTGTTTTATGTATATTAAATTGTTTGTTTTATGTTCGTTGTGTTCTATTCCATTTCTTTTACGCGATTGTAAAGTACTGAGTTGTATTTGTGGAGGAAATAATATGGGGAGCAATACCCGTAAAAGACGGATGCACATCTACTGAAATAACCAAATTACATATCAACCCCCACACTACTTATTTACAGACTCCGTTGACATCTAAACATACACACACGTGTAAACAAATTTATTTTCTTCTAACTGGTCAAACTCTTCCACAAAGGCATTTACAAATTATGTTTTTTATTTGTTTTCACATTTTATTTTATGTATATTAAATTGTTTGTTGTTTAATGTTCGTTGTGTCCTATTCCATTTCTTTTACGCGATCATAAAATTTGTGTTGTATTTGTGGTGGAAATAGTATTGAGAGCAATACCCGTAAAATACAGACGAAAACTCATTCACATGCATATCCACTTAAATAACTAATTACATACCACTACCACACACTTACGAGCTCCCCATAGCAGGAAACGGTGTGTCCTCGTGGTGTAATGGTTAAAGCGATGAACTGCGGAATCATAGTCAGAGAGTTCGAACTTTGATCGTGCTTTTACGTTTACTTTCGGACATACTCTTGGAAAAGGCATGAACCCGATTATCCTCCCAGCTATGGGATAAATAGTAACACAACTGTTCTTCTAGGAGAATGGCGTTGGTATTTGATAACCAACAAAGGTTGATATGCCGTTAAACAAAGAAACCAAACCAAACATCAGTAAACAGTTATACTTACTGCCAACATTAACGTTACTCCAACGTGGGTCTGGGTCTGTGATCATACTTTTGTGGGACCGTCAAATACGTCGATCCTGCAAAAGTTTGGAAATTAGTGATTGACTAGAAAATGACCAGGACAATGAATAAGTTTTAAATGTCAGGCCTTTATTGAGCGAATCGTTCACAAAAGGTGTGCATGGGTGTAGGATTGCTGTTGCTGTATAATGTCTGTGTTGTCTTCTGAGGTGTTGAAAGTATGTACCGTCGAATGGCGTAGACTCTGCTGTGTATAATTTATTGGCGACAGAAGCTCAGGATGGTCTCAGTGCTTGGTGCAGATCATATGTGTACCTGTATGGTCAGGAATCTGGAGAAAGTCGAAGAGGTGGACGCATATGTTGCAGACGCTGGCTTGTGGCGAATGAGTTGGCGTTTAAGTTCTCTCGAGGTTTTGTTAAAAACGAAACTTCGAGTGTCTTTCCACAATTAACAGCACAAAGAATATGAACAACACAGACAAAAGAAAATTCACGACAACGAGAATGTGAAACAGATAAATCTTATATAAGAAAAAAAAACAGAAAAGAAAAACAGAAAAAGTTAATACAAAGTAGCAAATGTGCGAATATGTTTATTAGATATTTGTGTATGAGGGTGAGTATAATTCAGCTATTAATGTGAATGTAAGTGTGTGTTGTTCGAACATATCTGAGTGTACGCGTGTTCGTCGTTAAGAGAGAAATAGTAAATAGGCCGACAATTCCTACTCACATATGTATATGTGTGTGTATGAACGTGTGAAAACTAAAAAGTACATGGCAGCAAAGTATGTGTCTGCCCGCTGGCTGAACGTGTGTATCTGTATGTGCGGGGTGACGTGGAAGTCCAAGAAAAATGTAATAGTTTGAATGATGGCAAGCATACTGATTTCATTCGAACTATTCTGCTTTCTATTATAAAGAGAGTTTGAGGGAATACATTTTGATATGAAGAGAGTGATACTAAAGCCAAGTTTAATATTTAACTGGGTAATGTTTTTAGGGGACTGTAGAGTGCCATTAACGGTAAATTTAAACAGTAAGTTCCGCAGCTGTTTAGTTCGGATACTAATTCGAAAAGATTACACAGACAATAAAGTTTTTAAAAGGAAATTTTATACAAAAGAAATAAGAAAGAAATGGATAGAAAAGATAAAGTATTGCAAATTTTAGTGTAATTTGCGGGACCTTACCTGAGAGAGTGTCCGGGAAAACAAAGTTCTTTGAATTTGAGTATTTTTCTTTTCTTTTCTTTTCTTTTTTTTGTTTTGTTTTGTAGAAATGTTTCAGTGTTCATTTAACTGCGAGTCTTCTTTAAAGTTCTTTTCAGCATAATTCTCGGTTGAATTTTCTTTCAGTTGTTTAACTTGGAAGAATTTCAGTAGTCGACTTTCGTTTAATTTTACTTTATTTCTTGGGAAGCCCCATTCAAGAAGCAATTGACAAAACCCATCTGCAGGCCAATTTTTCCTGCCTACAGTTCGGTACCCGAATTTGTGCTGAGGGTTCAATAGTAGTTCTCGAGAAAAAAAATAAAGTAGCTTGTTATGCCGCACTGTCTAGGATTACTTCTCCATTCTCCACTCCGGCCAAACCAAGAGTCGCACGTGGTCGGCTGGGTTTTTTTCTTAATTTTGTATAATAATTGTAAGTTCTCCCATGTTTTCCTGTTTTGATTCTGCCAAGCTGTCAAGTTGACTGAAGCTGGAGAGATCAGAAAATGAGAGAGTGAGAGCGACTGCTATCAAGTTGAGAGTGAGACTGACAAAAGCGTGGAATATATAGGTATCCTAATCACATGACCGACTCCAAACGCAAGATATATTTTTACGCGGGACAAATTCAAAACACGCGGAAAGCAACGGCACGTGACTACTCTGTCCAATCAGGTTCTCGAAACTATTTATTTTGATGCCTTACAAGTTTTGTTTCGGGAACAAGTGAGTCTTGGATTCTATTTTTCCTGAATTTTCTCCTCAACGTACTCCTCACCGACCGTTTAAAATATAGGAGTGCAAATCCCATAGGATGATCGATGTCCTAGTATATTGGCGATAGTCTGAGCAGATTTGTTGCTCGTGGACTGGAGGGCTGTTGCATGATATTGTCCACTGCAAGTCTGGAAATGCAGGTGCTGGTTCGCTAACGCTGGAACTGGTCTGCTTGGATATGTCGGAAAAAGTGCTGCAGGTCTGTTGCAAGTCTAACTGGCTGCTGCGTTGTCGTCTCTTGATATCTGCATAGGGTTGTAGTGATGAGACCAGAGGTGATGCTAAGAAAACTTTCTAAAATAACTCTTAAAAGAGCTGGTTATGACTTTCGTAAATTATCTCTGAAAAGAGCTGTTTGGGAGAGCTTCGGCGATTGGTTGGAAACTGGCATTGGCTGTGCTGAATCTGAGGCTGTGATTGGTTGTATCTCACGTCAGCCATTGGCTGCTGGGAAAAGCGCAGGTCATTAGCTTCTGGGTAAATATGCCAGCCGCAGCGGTATTTGTCGTACGTCACACCAACCGGACGAGCGTGGCGCAAGACCAATTTTAAGGTGGGTCCGGGCTTCAAAAATGACTTGGAACCTGTCTGCATTCCCATATATGGGTCGTCTCAGGGCTCCATGTTATAAACAGACGCGACCTGATCCACGTACCACAGAACACGGCTGGCCGAAATGCGTCCCGGCCTAGTGACCAGAACAACGTGGATGACACAGGGAAAGGAATAAAGTAAGCAGACATGGTGCAATGTCGAACTAGACTCTGAAAACTTGGTCTGCATATACCCTGCCGCTGCTTGACTTGGTCAGTGGCTGCTGTGTTTATATAGAGATAAGAAGCTGTATACTTTATGGTTTGGGTGAAGGAAATTCTGTGTTGCCAAAGACAGTCTCTCTTTTAAATATAAGTAATACTGGGATATCTCATTATTCTAACCAGAGGAGCTTTTGAATACCAGATTTTTATCCTGTGATAAGTTTACAGAATTGATTTATCTCGAAAAATAGTTTTCGTGTTAACAACAAAAATTCCACTCGATTCGTAGGTATGACGTTGTTAGTTGGCGTTACGAATGACTTTGCGTTTTTTATAACGGGGATTTCAGCTTTGAGTAACTGGCAGGTTATGATAATACAATGCATATACAATCATGCATGGATTAATATCAAATTCGGTGTGGTTACCTCATTTAGAGAGCTGAAGCAAGTAAACGTGCATTGTGCCATCCAGCAAATAAAAAGCCCAATAAATTCCATAGGAGACCTTATGGAAATGTATCTTCATCGTTTTGAATAAGTTGGTATATTTACTGGAGAGTACCTTACTGTATTAAAAGTAATGAGTTGCCCAGAAATTCATGCTCCTCGAAAATGTCCCATCTACCCAAAGAATGAAATCAAAGTACAAAGTATTGTGACCCAAGGAATTATTAGATTGATACGGACTGGATCAATAGCATTGCGTTTGTGCGCAAAAGCAGTGGAAAACTCATTATATGCCAAGACGTTTGGGTTGATGCATATCAAGCGATATTACTACAAGACCAGTCTACATTGGAGGAGATCAGTCACAAACTAGCAAATGCTAAGTATTTACAAAAATGGATGTGTAGAATGTCTACTGACCCATCAAGTTAGATGCTCACTCCCAACAACTAACCACATTCAAATCTCCCTTCGGTTTATACTGCTTCCAGAGAATGCCATTTGGCTTAGAAATGTCTCAGAATGTCTTTCGAGAAAAAAATGGACCCGATCTTGAAACAATGTCCTGGGATAACGAACAAATAGACAATGTCTATTTCAGGAGCATGATTAAAACCTCTACAATCTCATGAAGGTTGCCAGATGCAAATGTTTTTGTTAACAGAGCTAAGCGTACCGGGGACCAGAAGGAAATACACTTCTTTGGAACTGTCTTCACTGAAAATGAGCTTCATCCAGATCTTCTTAAGGTGACTAAGATAAAATCGCTCCCCAGTCCAAACAATGTGGCAGAACTTCAGAAGGTTCTGGGAATCTATGGCACCATTTACCCCTTGTCTATCTGACCTCACAGCATCCCCCGATGAAAATTCTTAAAGAAAGATTCACAGTACAAATGGACAAGTAGCCATCAAAAATCTCTACAGCAAATAAAATGGTATATTCAGCACTGAAATGTTGTTCACTTTGATCCACAAGATACTTCAAGCTGCCTTAGAACTGCACTCATATAAGAAGGAACACCCATAGTATTTGTATCCAAATCCCTCACAGAAACAGTAGAGCAAGTTTCCCATTCTCCATATGGGACAATCTTCCCGTGTACAAAACCAGGATAAAAGGTAAATGGACCCCTGCAATAGTACAACGGACGTGCATTGAACCAAGATCTTACAAACTCCCATGAGACAGTTCATCCACCGCAACCACCGATGCCTAAAGGAAGACTATTTCCAGACCCGAAACAACTCGATAATTAGCCACCCAAGGATTCCTTCCAGCTCCCCACGAGATTAGCCCGGAAGGTAGTCACCGATCAGTCAACATCAACTCACATACTCAGAGGCCAGAAATTCTGACCACAAGGTCAGGTTGAGTCATCAGACCCTCCCCACCAAATACAACCTATTGATTGACATGACACAAAACTCTAAAGGTGTCATGGTTAGGAATTTAATTGATATCGACTCATAAGACCAAAACATAGTCTGCCCAAGAGACCCATGCCACTTCTCCCACCCTGGTTTGTCTTGTGCCTCCAGGCCAATGGCAGTAGCAGCCACGAACTGTTTAAAACAATAGCCAGTTTTAGTTTTCTGAATTTTTGAGAAGCTTAATGATTTTTGTCATTAAGGATTTTCGGACTATTGTCTTCATATTTATTGCTATTTCCACAACGTTTCGTCCGGTATGTCCTCTGGCCTTCTTCAGGTGTTTGTCGAACTCTGGAACCGACACGGAACTTCGAACTACGTCATTTATTGAATCCACGGGGGTCACCTGTTCTGATTCCGTTAGCCATAAACGGGTAGAAGTGTTAAGTATTCCTGTATAGTTACTCGCCTTTTGTTAGCCGGCCTAGTTGGCTGGGGTTGTAGGTTACGCCAACTGCATCTAAACCATCTGATGGTCAGGCTGTTGTCTTGAATCTTTGGGGAATGAAGAGTACCCTTTCATTGCTATTATTCCCAGGTCCACTCTTTATTGGAGTGGTAATACCTGTTAGGGTCCCATCTATGGGTCAAATAGAACTATTCAATCATTCACTGTGGTCCGGGAGACCGGAGTTTAATCCCAGGTCGAATCATACCAAAGACTCAAAAAAATGGTACTTGCTGCCACTTTGCTTAACACTCAGCATTATAAGTTAAGGATCAAGGGTAAAGTGGAGCAATCCAGGGAATGGAGTAGCGCCCTTTCCTATACCTCGAGCCTTGGGGTCACCCTCGACTAAGGTCGCCAACTTTACTTACAACTTTACTTATACTTTAAAAACCATTTTGCTGTAAACAAATGATTGATATCAAATTGAATAGTTAGTATATGATAACAATGTTTAAAACTGTTTAACTGTGGCAAATTGAACTATTAGTGTTTGCGATACTTGAAACCATTTAACTGTCTGCAACGAAATGAGCTCTGACTTATTTTAAAATGTTACTTACAAACTTACAAAACATATATATAAAAATAAAGAGAATTTGGCATTAAATAACCAACAAATCTTTTATTAGAGTTAGTTTATTTGCTGTCCTCTTAATTAATTATATACTTATATACAATACTTATTTCTTTTTTAGCTGAGCGGGATTAATGAAGATAACATTTCTGAAATAACACGAGCAATTAAATTAACTCTGAAGAAAACATCGGAAATATTTCCAAACAATGATTACAAAAAATAAAATACCACAAACCGACTGAAACTCTAAAAATAACAATGGTGATTTGCTAGTTATTTATTTAAAAAAATGCAAGAAAGCGCAGACACCTCGTAGTGTAATGGTTAAAGCAATGGACTGCAGAATCGTAGTAAGTGAGTTCGTGCTCCAGTTGCGCTATTACGTTCACTTTCGGGCAAATACCCTTGGGAAAGGTATGAACCCCCTTATCCTCCCAGCTATGGGTTAAATATTACTACTACCGTTCTTCTAGGAGAATGGCTTTGGCATTAAATAACCTCCAAAGGTTGATATACCATTAAGCAAAGAAAACAACCAACCAACAGACACCGTTCATTGCACTGTAGATAAGTGGATTATTTTTTTCTAAAAACCAATGTTTTGTTTTAATTATTAAATAATGCATAATAGTATTCAAACTGTTATTTTTCTTTTGGTTATAGTTCCAACAATGTTTTGGTCATTATGTGCTCAAGCTTCCTTCGCTCCGAAGATAGAACCAAGAACACACTGACTCTATTCCCAACAGAGAGATAAAACGCCTGTAGCAGAAAGAAACTTGTATTTTTGTTTGGCGCGCAATTTAATTTGATCGTTAAAGTCGCCGAACATTTTCACCCAATCAGGATGACTTGTCCTATTCAGCCCGAACCATATTTCCTAGCAGCACCAAAAATTGAAGAAAGCCCGCGAAACCCTCAGAAATCCTTAACGGGAACGGACGTCTTAACGTCTGTTCCTGAATAGCAGTAGCAGCATCAACCATTATGAAGAGAGCCATCTAGTCTATGGACCCCTTGGGTCTATTCTTCTAGACCAAGGGATCCTAGTTAAAAACAAATTAGATGATACACTCTAACAACTTCCTACCTTCTTTCCTTACTACGAGACCTCGCAGCATACCAGCGTAAACCCCTTTACTTCATTCTGCCATTAAAACCTTGATACAAAACCTAACGACGTCTTCGTTCTTCTCCACTACCTTTATTTTCCATCAACATTTAGCGAGGGGATAACAACCAACGAAATACCAACGCTACCAACGAATTACCATCGCTACCAACGAGTTATCAACGCTACCAACGAGTTATCAACGCAACCAACGAGTTATCAACGCTACCAACGAAATACCAACGCAACCAACGTAATACCAACGCAACCAAAGTAATACCAACAAAACCAACTTAAACCTTAAACTAAAAGCTTAATAATAATAATAATAATAATAATGTTATCCCCATCGCTATAAATGGCGACCTTCCGACTTGTGAGAACACGCAACCACATATAAAAACAAATTAAATATACCACTACAAAATGGAAATTAGATATCAGAAGACAATACACCGCCTACACGCCCCTCATCAAAAAAAGAGGTATAAAAGTGGGGACATCAAACTGAATCTGGTGGTGAAGCTCCAGTTCTCAAGATCTGTTGAGTATGGAATCATTTCTTTATTGCTGTTACTCTCAGATTCGCTTTGGTGAGGAATGGTAGTACCTTTAGGGTGCCATCAATGTGTTAAATCGGTCTGTTAGCAAATTATTTGTGTTAGGTTGAAATAGGTGATAAAATATAATCGTGTTCAAAAGGACTTTAACAACAAAAAAAATGTGCCGACAAACCTACAATGTACACGATTACCTAACCTCAAGGCATAAAATAACCCCAAATAGGTTGAAATGCTGTTAAAATCAATCAATCTCAAGCTTTCTGTCATATTCAATCACATTTTCAGAATTTTGAACTGAACCTAATTCAGGGCTTCTCAAACTTTTTACTTGATGCACCTCTTGCAACCAAATTTAATTTCCATTCACCCCTAAATACATTAATTGACTATTAAATTTAAAAAAAAAACATGACTAATTTATCAGTGTTTAATACAGTCTACACGGGAAAAGTACGAGTAAACTTTAAATGCAAATGCACGTTTTAATTCTTGCAATATTTTTTAATGGGAAGGATGGGTTTGGTGGGCACTAAATCAAGTTCTATGTTTGAAATTCCCTCTGCTTTGTTAACAATCCTTTGGGGATTTTTATTAGCCCCGAAAAGCTCGGTTTATTCCTACGTTTTGTAAAAGAATAAACCGTACTTCAACCGCAGAAGGGAGATGGGTGGCAGCTTTTGAAGAAAGGAGACGAACGACTTTTAGTGTAACAAAATTTATATACAACAAACAATAAACAGGGTTTTACACCAAATGGAACAAACAACGAATATGAAAGAGTTCAAAAAAGAGTTCAATGTTCTGATTGGTGGTAGGTGTATAAGAGTAAGGTTAGGTAAGGTTTTGTAAGGTTTGTGAGGTTTAGGCGAGGTTGTAAGTTTAGGTTGTAAGGTTGTAAAGATGAAGTTATGTAGGGTTAGGTTATAAGGTGTAAGGTGAAGTTTTACAGATAAAATGCCAACTGGAACTTAGCTGTGATCTTGGTTCCTTTTAACTCAGCGCGTGCGTTCGTCGCTCTTGGCTCCTGGCTGGTATTGAAGGTACCAAATACGTTTGCCGTCAAGTGCTGCTAAGAAAGGACCTGTTGCTAACAGCGGTGAGAGTGGAAAAAAAGAGGGAGAATCTTCAGTTGAAGCTCTTTTTATAGTGGACACCACGTGACCACAAGGGGCTGCTGATATTCGGTGAAACAGGATCATCAGTTCCTTAACAAATTTCCACAATCCTGAGGGCAAAACTCAAATTCTAGCGTGTTTTCTTTTGTGAAAATATGATTCTATTTTTATTAATGAGACGGAAAATATCTGAGCCTAATCATTTGTTCATTTAAATGACCTGTATGCTTTGAATGGGTAATATGTGAAGGACACATCACTAGTTACCATCGGGGTGTAGTCGTGGACTGCGGAATCGTAGTATACGAGTTCGAACTCCAGTCGGGCTCTTACGTTCATTTTCGAACAAATACCATTGGAGAAGGTATGAAACCCCTTATCCTCCCAGCTATGGGTTAAATAGTACCATTGCTGTCCTTCTTGAAGGATGGGTTTGGCATTAAATAACCCAAGAATGTTGATATGCTATTAAACAACAGCAGCAAAAAAAAAAAAATAGATATTGTCACACCCAATTAGGCATTCTGCGAAGTGTACGATATCTGGCAAAAGATCTACGTGAGCCAACAATTTTCTTATTATAAGGACATTTAACACATCACTCAATAAGTCCCGGGCCTGGCAAATAGATAGCGCCACTAACAAAAAAATCCATATGGTTCTTATAAATTACAAACCTTCAAATGGCACGTGTCAAAATTTGAGCCCAATCGGATGATTAGTTTACAAATTACAGTTATTTAAGTAAAGCTACTGTTGCAGATTTTCAAAACAATGGAAAATCTGAATTTCATATGTTGATAAAGCATTGCTTTCTGACGGGGAAAAATACTGTTCAATCAAAGGAATGGCTTGATAAATATTATTAGGACTCTGCTCTGTCAGAAACAACAGTTAAGAGGTGGTATGCCGATTTTAAATGCAGTCTTACAGACACAAATGATGCTGAACACTCAGGTTGCCCAAATTTGGAAGTTGTTCCGGAAAACACCCAAAAACTTCAGAAACTCGTTTTAGCTGATCATAAATTGAAGTTGCATGAGATAACAGAGGAGTTGAAGATATCAGAAGGTAGAGTATTCATCATTTTTGCATGAACATTTGTTAATGAGAAAGCTGTGTTGAAAGTGGGTGTAGCGTTTGCTCACAGTCGATCAAAAACAACAATGCGTTGACGATTCAGAGTATTGGTTGCAACTGTTTCAACGCAACAAAAAAGAAGTTTTGCATAAATGTGTGACAATAGATGAAACATGGATCCACCACTTCGCTCCGGAGTTAAATTTGCGGTCAGCTGAATGGACAGCAGCAGGTGAAAGCAGTTCAAAACGACCAAGGACGCAAACATCAGCTGGCAAGGTTTGGGCCTTCGTATTTTGGGATGCGTAAGGTATTTTGTACATCAATTACTTTTGAGAAACGGAGAAGTGTCAATAACGAATATTAGATAGCATTTCTGGTGCGTTTGAAGAAAAAAATCGCCAAAAAAAAAAAAACGGCCACAAATGAAGAAGAAAAGGTGCTTTTTCACCAAGATGATGGCAAAACTACGTGAATTGCACTTCTAATTGCTTCTGCACTCACTCTATTCTCCAGATTCTAGTTGCTTGCAAGAAAAATAAGACTGACAAGACGATTTAGTTTATATCGTTTATTGAATAAATAAAATAAACAAGCGAATGGAATATCTACCCGGCTGAGAGGCGGTTATCTGGTCGGCGGCAAGCGGTTGCTTTGATCTAATCTGACGGTGTTTTCGGGTGACGCTCTCATCGACGGCCGTCGATTCAACTGCTCGTGTGACCTCTGCTTACCCTATTTATATGTTCTCAACTTCAAACACCGGCTCCAGTAAACACTATTTGTGGAAAAAAATGATTGGTTGAAAAATAGAGCTTTTTTATAACAGAGAATTTTCTGGGGATTTTGAATAGGGTATGCGCGGAGCCTATGCGCAGAAGCCATAATTTTCTCAGTTTGACACTGGCCATTATTGGGTCAACATCCGGTAGATGTTATTTTCTTCAGCAATGTCTGTCGGTCTGTGTATTGTGTGTTTTAGTAGTTAGATGTATGAAGAGTTATGTGGGTGAATCAGAAGAGATTTAATGTATTTTACTATAACACCAGTGACTACTGGCTGTTTGCAGATCTCAAAAGAATGTTCCAGGGAAAGAGATTTGGCTCCACTGAAGAAGTGATATCGGAAACTGAGGCGTATTTTAAGGCCAAAGACAAATCGTTCGACAAGGAAGGCATCTAATTGTTAGAGAAACGTTAGGATCAATGTATCCCCTTAGAAGGTCACTATTGCTGATGAATAAAGTCGTATTTTGCCAAAAAGTTATTTTATTAGTGAGGCCCGGAACTTATCGATGGTTTGGTTTCTTTGTTTAATGGCATATCAACTCTTTTTAGGTTATTTAATGCCAAAGCCATTCTCATAAAAGAACACTAGTGGTACTATTTAACCCATAGCTGGGAGTATAAGGGGGTTCATACCTTTCTCAAGGGTATTTGCCCGAAAATGAACGTAATAGCGCGACTGGAGTACGAACTCGCGTACTACGATTCCGCAGTCCATCGCTTTAACCATTACACCACGAGGACACCCCGGAACCAATTGTGTGATATGCTATAAATGTAAACTTGCAGATTCAAGTTCTAATCTTTTATTTACTCAAAGAAAATTGATTCAACTCCAGGGGTCTATATAAACCACTTTGAGAAGCCCCACTTTATTCAATCCTCAATGATTATCAGGTATGAAATATCCTTTCGCATGAAGAGTAGAATGGGATCAATGTACTGCTGAAGAATTTGGTTTTTAATACCAAGAAGCTTACTGATTACTGAAGAAAGCCTGAGATGGTTGGTTGGTTGGTTGGTTGGATTTTATGGCATATCAACATTTGTAGGTTATTTAATGCCAAATCTATTTTTATGCAAATTGTTCTATTTCAAACAATTCAGTTTAGCATGAGTACACAGTTTGTCAAAAACATTTCTATTTCAAGCTATTCAATTTATTCAAACAGTGCTAATTCCGCTAATTCAGTTTAGTATAAGTACAGAAGTTCTATATCAAACAATTCAATTTAGTGTAAGTACAATTTCAATGTTGAAAACAGTTCCACTTCAAACAATTCAGTTTAGCATATGCATGCAGTTTAAATTTAAGTACACAGTTTAATTGTCAAAACCACGGTTTAGTTCTATTTAACCCATAGATAAGACCCTTATAAGTGCTACCACTCTGGGCCACAGTGGACCTGGGAATAATGGCAATGAAAGGGTACTCTGTATTCCCCAAAGTTCCAGCATTACTGGAACCTCACCATCAGATTGTCATATCCAGTACATTCGTTGTTGGGGGAGGGTGTTACCCCTTTACAGAGGCGCAGTTAGTGTATTCTACAGCCCCAGCCGACTGGGCAAAAGAAGGCATGAGAGTACAATAACTAAAAGGTTGGGATTATAACAACTGATAGTAGTTTAAATAAATCAATATTTAATCATAATGATATTTAATAATATTTAATAATAATGTATTTAATAATAATGTATTCAATAATAATATTTAATAATATTTAATCATAATAATTACTTACCTTGGAGTTTCAGAGAGAGATAACATTTCATTTTTATATTTCCATCAAAACCTTTATTTGACATTGTTGGCTCAAGAAAAAAATGTGCTTTTTAAAATTTTGACATGAATCACAGTTTGTAAAAGCTTCTCATGATTATGAACTTGGCTTTATGTGGTTTCACACGGTGATTTTTTAGAGTTTCTCACTATTATGCTCAGTGGAGAATTATAACCTTTTGAAAGGACAGGAGAGGAGGTTGCCAATGCTCTTAAGCTAAAGTTGTCACCACTGTGGAAGTACTGAGTTAACTAATGTTTAGGTAAAAATTAATATTAGTGAAAGTAGTGAAAAGAAGACAAAAAACGTTAAGTAACAGTAAGAAACGACTTTCTGCTGTTATTTGAATGTTTTCAATTCAGTCATTGTGATTACAACTCAATGTAGAAATGTTCAGAGTAGGTCAGAGCAATGCAGATGGTGTAAGAGATAATTCACTTAGAGGTCAGTATGACCTGCAATAGTGAATTGATGAAACCCAGATAAAAGTAACTGTGATAATGTCTTAGTCTGGTGAGAAAAGGACTGGCAGATATAAGTGGTTTTGAACAATTCATGGAATACAAGAAAAAACAAGTCATTGGGGAAAAATATTTGAGGGGAAGGAGTTCAAGCACTAGTGTTAGATAATAAAACTGTTTGGGGTCAGTAAATCCTGACCCTACATAGTGGCAAGTAATCTACAGATGTGTATATGTATCTCTACAGATCAGCTGTTATACAAAAAGTATTTTTTACCCCCAAATTAATAGAGTGTTTGCCAGTGGTCCGGGAGACCGGGGTTCAATCCCAGGTTAAGTCATAACAAAGACGCAAAAAATGGTACTTGATGCTGCCTTGCTTAGCACTCACCATTATAAGGTAAAGATCAAGGGTAAAGTGGGGCAATCCAGGGAATGGTGTAGTACCCTCCTATATACCTCGGTGTAGTAGTTATTGAAAAGGGAGCCTTCGGGTCACCCTCGGCAAAGGTTGCCAACTTTACTTACTTTACATTTTAGTTGGGATTAAAATTTTTGAATTTAGTTTTAATCTTAATTTATGATTGTTACTGAGCAAATGAAAAGCTGGTTAATTAATTTTATTGCATGTCGATCCATGTTAGGTTTTTCATGATGAAGTTAGTTTAACAAATTGGTTTGTTGGTTGGTTGGTTTTTATTATATGTAATTCCTTGTTGGGTTATTTTGTGCTGAACTCGATCTAACAATTATGGACTACAATTATAATATATAATATTGTCATATAATAGCCGAGGGATTTCGGTTCATGCCTTTGGGTTTAGTTAAGCTGAGAACCTTTCGGCTCAGCACATGGGTTAGTTAGGTGCAAACTTGATGCAGGTGTTGACGCGGGTGCGCGCGGGCGGACGTGTCATTCAGAGATGTCACAATAGCCTGAGACGAAACGGGGTGACAGGGTGCAAATGACGTCACGCATCGGAAGCGCGCGGAGGATTTGGGGGAAATTTGAAGAAAGAGAGTTGAAAACTAGTCGCCGAACGAGGAGGTTCGACTTTTGGGGCTCGCTGAGGCGAGACGAATTTGCGCGTCGTGGGTTCCGCACGAGATAGGGGCCAAATGAATAAGACGGCATAGCGAGATTGTGTCTCTCCTCCTTATGTCGAAACCTTTAACTCAAAGTTAATAATAAGGTTTCGTACCTGAACAAGAAGTTGTTACGTGTTTTCGAATTTCGAGATTCCTATGTTCCTTATATGTTCTATCGTTATGAACATTATATGTCTATTTCGCACATGGCGTTAATTGTGGCTATGTAACAATATGATATGGAGACAAATATATAAACTCACAAATATATAAACTCACAAAAATTTAATACAATGGACTACAATTATAATATATAATGTATAATGGAGACAAATATATAAACTCACAAAAATTCTAACCCGATAAATATTTCATCATTTCTGACTGATCTATTTGACTCATAGATGAATCCCTAACAGACGATGACCAGTCTGGATCAGAGAGTTCGTAGAAGTAATAATAATGAAGGGATGAATCTACAAGGAACCGGATCTTCACAACTGGATGCAGCTTAGTGTCAAACACAGGACATTTCTTTTGGTGGGATCTTAACCTTTTGTAAAGAATGCAGTTGGTGGATAATATGTCCCACCAACAAAGCATGACACAAAGAAATTCTAACCCACGAGTCCCAAGTGTATTCGGTTTACCTCCGAATCTGCTATCACATCAATTTTCGACCAACTTTCAATTTTGTGTCATTTTTCTCTGCACCAAATTTTACTTTTACGCACTGGAATCCACAACCATCATGTGCCATAACTTTTACAAAGTTCTTTATGAGGATGGGTCTGATATGAAGGAGTGGAAGAAACATTTTGTACGTCTGCTAGTGACATATGCTGTACATTGTACAAAGTCTTGCTTAGCTAGAACAATTCTGTAAATGAATTCTGAATCAAGATAAATAGTTTTAAAAAGATAGGATAAGTAGTCCAAAAAAAAAAAACATGATTTTATATCAGTAGCAAAATCTCTTGTGGCTCTTGTTTCCATTCCCAAACTGCCTTCATTATTCTTTTGATTTGTGTTCTCTTTTGTAACTAGTAATTTTCAATCCCGTATAACACTAAGCTGCATCTGGTGGTGAGGCTTCAGTTCTGGAGCTCTGGCGAGTATGTAGCATAGTCTCTGTAAACTGCTATGTTGGCAATGGCTAATCATTGGAGAGGGAGGGAAAAAATTCAAAAACACAACTCAAGTGCTAGGACTTCGTCGCTTTGTCTTCTCCATTCAATCTCTTTAGCTGCGGAAGCAGGAAAAAAATGGATAACAGACACAATGCATGGAGTAAGCTTCTTTGTTTTCATTTGAACCGATTCTTCTTGTATATTTGCGTCATTCCTTGTTCTGTTTGCATGAATGTTTGTCTCCTTGCACCCCGGCCGCTTCAAGTAAAAAAGCAGTAGAATCACAAAATCTATTGTCACATATTGGGGTTCACAATCCCACTTTTGCCTCAAGTGGATGACATTGTCCAGCTAGCCCCCCATTACCAATTAGATGGTAAATCACTTGTGACCTTGTTAAGTTCCCTGTCCAAGGTGCTCGATCAAGCATATCTTGTGACACTAGACTAGATGTTGAACTCTATCAATTCATCTTTCTTCCAGCTGCTAGCATTTTTGATAACTTATATATTTGCACCCCAGTACCATCAGCCCATTGGTCTAATGAGTAGAGTGTTCTCCAATGGTCCAGGAGACCGGGGTTCAATCCCAGGTCGAGTCATACCAAAGACTCAAAAAATGGTACTTGATACCGCCTTGCTTAACACTCAGCATCATAAGGTAAGGATCGAGGGTAAAGTGGAGCAATCCAGGAAATCGAGTAGTGTCCTCCCCTACACCTTGGTGTAGTAGCTATTGAAAAGGGAGCCTTCGGGTCACCTTCGACTAAGGACAATCATTTGTTTAAAATGTTAAGATAAGTAGTCTTAATACACAGTTTCAACATAAAAGCCAATTATTTTCTAATTAGTACATGCCAGGAGTTGCTTCTATATGCTTCGGGTTTTATTCTAATTTGTTCTTTTCATGAAAAGCTTAGGTGTTAGCTTCAACAACAACAACAACAATAAAAAAATTCCTACTCTCTTCAACAAAAACAGAAACCATTTCAAAGTTGATTTCTGGTGTTAGTCTCAAGAGACAGATCCTCAAGCCACTAACAAAATGTTTTTCTTAATAAAATCAAAAATAGCTGAAGGCATTTTCAGAAATTGGTTGCTGGTGGCTATAAAACTGACAAAGATTAAACAATAAGATTTAGAAATTAAAAAAAATCAAAGAATCAAAAACTTTATTTTTCTTTTTGTTTCTAAAATCATCCAAATTAGCAGACAAGTCCTTATGGGAATAAAAATAGATTCTTTTTTTAAGATTGTCATTTTAGTTTTTTAGTTGTTTTTTTTTTTGTCTCTGTTTTAAAGAAACAAAATCACTTTTGTTGAAACAAATTCAAGGCAATTCTAAGTAGTGATAAAAAGTTACGACACACACACACACACGCACACACACACACACACATACATATAGTTCACTATATTTATGAATAAAGAGTCCTCGATATCAGTGATAGAGTATGTAAAGTTAGGATAGTGGACACATTGGCAGTAGTACTTAAAAACTATTAGTTTCTTGCCGATGTAATCATCAATCCAAGCGTTTCTCACATGAGTATCCCTTTATATACTGATGAGTGGAAGATGATGGGAAGGGTGATCTAGTTATGGGGGCATTTCAACAAGAGGTTCTAGTTTATACTGCATAATTATATCATATTATTTTTGTGATTTGTTAATTAATTTACTCTATTCTGTTTAATTCATTATTTTCTTGTCTTTTTATTTATTATTAAAATATGAATGTGTAAATAACAATGTAGTATAAACTGTAGTCCTTTCCCAGAATATTTCACAAACTAGATCACTCTTCCAATCATGCCCTACAGAATAGTATATAAAAGGGATAGCCATCAAGTAAAAATCTCATAGTCTGATGACCACATAGGTAGAAAACGAAAAGTCATAAAGCTACATTGACTTTGTGTCTATGTTATCTTAACATGCATATATAGAGTGTTAAGACATGCAAGTTACCTCCCCTGATACTCTCGAGAAGAGAGAACATTAATCGAGGACCGGAAGTAAACAAACAGCCATATTGGTTTATGTGTAAGTGTAAGAAGGACGGGTGTAAAAAGGTGTCTCCGTATGCAGAGTGTTATAGTCTGAATTCTTTGTATTTAACTGAGAGAATAAGGAGTGTGATTAAACATTTTCACTATATAGAAATATACATGAATTGTGTACATATGTCAGTGTACCTGTGTGTGTATTTGTGTGCATCTTCAAACGAATTGAGCACTCTGGTATCCAGTAAGGTATAATATAAACAAACAAACACTACTACCTAATACCTTATAATTCCCTAGCTGACATGGTACACTTGTTGGCTGAGCAGTATGATGCTAAATCTAACGTAACGTTTGGGGGGTTTCGATCCCAGCTTCAAGCGTCCTACATCTCTCGCCACACTTGAGCGTTGTGATACAACAAAACAATCTGTCTGTGGATGACAATATATATACATATAGTTTTACACACACCGCACACATATGAAATTATTCACGCACATGTATATACAGGGTGTCTCAAAATAGATGCCACCCATTAATATGATAATAATTTATTACCGAGACAAGCACAACTGCGATCATTTGGAACACATTCTGTAAAAAAAAAGCATCTTTGAGCTAGAGATATCAAATCAATGGGTTTTTTAATAGTTATTATATCAGCTTCTAGGACATGTAATATTTTTTTGGGGTTTATTGTCTCAGAAACAAATCATCATCATATTAATGGATCACATCTAGCTTGAGACAATTTTAAATGATTTTGTCTTCAAATAAGTTGTGATGCAAAATATTTTTTCCTTTCTTGTCCAAGGCATTGTGATTAAAGATTAATAGTTGTTATATTATTCGATTTTCAAATCTGAAACAAAAAAGAACACAACATAATTAATAATTGTGTTATTAGCAGTCATTTGGGTCCCATGTATATTGAGACACCCTATATAATCATGTATATAGAGACACCCTATACATATGTATGCGTATTAGTATGTATTATACTCTTTATATCCCCCAAGCTATATCGTGTTTGAGTTTTCAATGAAGTCTTTCAAGCTGATGTACATATTTTTGTATGTGAATTCTTTGACCACTTTAAATAAAGCTAAGTTATATCAAGCCACTTCAGTTCTACAAAACATTTCTGATTGTCTTCCAGGGATGATAGTGCATTCTTTTTTAAATCCACTATTGTGTAAATCATCTTAACATTTATAAAATCTATTTTTCATGGCAAGTAATTTCATAAAGACAAATATGTTTTATACCACCAAACATGACTACTGCAAGTTTCTATACATCTGATTTCTTTTCTTCTTCAATTAATTCAAAAGCTTAGATGATTTTAAATGATTTTAAATCAATACATTTTCTTTCTTAAATGTTCTCAAACTGAGGTCTTGGTGTACTATAGCCACAATTAACGTCATGTGCGAAATAGACATATAACGTTCGTAACGATAGAACATATAAAGAACATAGAAATCTCGAAATTCGAAAACACGTAGCGACTTCTTGTTCAGGTACGAAACCCTTTTATTACCTTTGAGTTAAAGGTTTCGACACGAGGAGAGAGACACAATCTTTTTATGTTGGCTTCTTCATCTGGCCCCTATCTCGTGCGGCACCCATGGCGCGCAAATTCGTCTCGCCTCAGCGAGCCCCAAAAGTCGACCGTCTCCGTCCGGCGTCTAATTTCCAACTCCCAAACTTTCTTCAAATCTCCCACAAACCTCCGTGCGCTTCCGGTGCGTGACGTCACCTGCACCCTGTCACCCCGTTCCGTCATCTCGGGCTATTATGACATCTCTGAGTGGCACGTCCGCCCCGCGCGCGCGTTACCACCTTCATCAAGGTTTGCACCTAACTAACCCATGTGCTGAGCCGAAAGGTTCTCAGCCTAACTAAACTCAAAGGCATGAACCGAAATCCCTTGACCATTACATTACATTGGGATCATTTTTCATCACAGCCTTTGAATCCTCACATCACTGATTAATACTTTTGGCTGATCCTTTGCCTGATTTTTTAAACTGAAATTTCTACTTGCCAAACTTTAAAACCATAATCTTATTATTTTATGGAGGTGCCCGTGGTGTAATGGTTATTGTCGTAGGAAATGGTCACGACGACACGAGTTCAAATCCTGGACGAGACTGATTGCATTTCACATAGCACTAATACCCTTGAGAAAGGTATGAATACAATTATTATCCCTCCAGCTATGGATAATTAGTAGGACAGACTGGGTTCTTCAGCCTTGGTGAGGCAACTAGTCTAGGAGAAGGAATACTCTGAATTCAAACCTGTTAAACCCCGCTTAAAAAATTGACCTTGTGTTATATCCTGCCCGAGCGGAGGGGTTGGTAAATAGGATAATCTTGTTATTTCTTGCTATTTAGATGAGTCCCCACTACCATGGACCTATATCAGTATTAAAACATCTTTGATATACTAACACAGTACATTAAAAGAGAAAAGACAAGATAAGTGCATTGTTACATACAAGAAGATTTAACCTTCAATGTACACAAGGTATGTACCAATGGTATTAAGAAAATGTTCAATCAGCTAGAAATGAACAAGCAATTTGTAGAAGGGATAAAAACAAGGGAAAAAGGCTTACTTGATGATGTACATAAAATGATTATAGCTATAGGACTTTACTGTTACATGGTAGGAGCAGTAGACAATATCTCAACTGTTAAAAGAACTTTGGCAGAAGAGAATGAAAATCAGTTCCTGCAACTTTCATGTGACACTCTTTGAGGCACCAAATGGATACACTCATTCTGTGACACAATGAAGGGGGTGCGCCAAGCAGACGATGTTTTTGTTTATTTTGGCGCGAAACCAAACAAAAGCCTGAACCCACGATCTTCGACATGACCGGAAGTGGGTAAAGGAACGCGAGAAGGAGTTGGACAAAGGAACGCAGAGAAGTCAGTTGGCGAGTTGGCGACGGAGAGGGGCAGTTGGCAGTCGACACCGGACAGCAGAAGAGACAAGTCGGCATGAGAGAGAGTCCAGCATCAGTGAGGGAAGACCAGTCAAGATGAGTCAGTATTCCTTGTAGCTTTGTGGAAATTTCGTGAAGGATGCACGTCAGCGTCAGTCTACAGATACACAAAGGAATGCAGAGTGTCACAACTTAACCTTCTTGTACTTGATTTAACCCAAGCCCATATTGTTCGTTTGCTCTTTGTTCTTTTCTCCCACTCCCTTGATTGTATTTCTTGTGGCCATAGAGAACCACTAGATGATTACCGGCCAAGACTGAAATGGTTTCAAAGAAATTGATGAATTTGGGGGGCCGAGGGGATATAGTCACAATTCTCTAATGGAGAGAAGTATTCATTATCTCCCCACACTTACCTCGTTTTGCAATAAAAATAAAATTTCATATTACAGTGAGATCAAGTTGTTATATAATTAAGGTAATGATTTTTTTATATTAATCATTTTTCATTAATTATATTTTATTATTTAGTTTGGTAAGGCTTTGAACTATTGGGTGTCTCTTAGTTCAGATGCAATAGTTAGAGGGTGCAGTCTTACACCCGCATGGAAAGGATATGACAATCAGCATCAGTCATAATAAACCCCCAGACAGGAAATGAGGCTGGACGGCCATTGGAGTGAATTGAATGGGTGGATGATGTCATGCCCTGAAGAGATGTCCAGAGAATTTTGAGGATTTTGAAAAGACAGGTAGTTAAGTTTCTACTGGTGAAGCACATGGCTGGGTTTTTTTATCTGAAAAGCAGATAAGTTTGGATCTCTACCAGCAGAGATCTTAAACACCACAAGATGCACTGCATATGGGAGGGGTCAGCATAGTATAGTTAGCAGAGGCTTTTATGATTTGTGTCTGTATCGCCAAGGACTGAAGGTGGAAAGGAATAAACTCGTTTGTACCACCTATATTTGTATTGTTACTGTTCTTATTGAGATCATCGTGATTATATAACAAAGTTATGAGACTTGGATATATATACATACAATTGTAATTTATATATAAAGATACTATGCCTAACATTACATGGATTGACAGATATGTTAAAACAAGCATATTTATTCAATAATCTTATTCTGTCTAATAAATGATCAAGCAGTCATCTCAAATATAATCAGGGATCGGCTAAAGGTTAGTTTGCTTTTTTGCTTAATGGAATATCAAACTTTGTGGGTCATTTAATATCAAAGCCATCCTTGTAGATGAAGAGTAGTGGTACAATCTAACCTACAACAGAAGGGTAAGGGAGTTCCTACCTTTCTCAAGGGCATTAGTGCAAAAGTGAATGTAATAGCATGACTGGAGTTCAAACTCGCTTACAATGATGTCTCAGTCCAGCTTGTTAACCACAACACCATGGAGACTTCTCCAACTCAGCTAAATGTTTTTTTTTGTTTTTTTTTTATGGTGGATGGTGCAAATTGACAACTATTCAACAAAATGGTCGTCGGATGGTTAAGGAATTTTGGTTTGGTTTGGTTTGGTTTTATAGCACATCAACCATTGAAGGCTATTTAATGCCAAATTCATTTTTATACATATAAACAGTCTAATTTCAAACAATTCAGTTTAGCATAAGTACAGTTTTTTTGTTTACACAGTTAAATGTAAAAACAGTTCTATTTCTAACAATTCAGTTTAGCTTAAGTACACAGTTTAGTTCTATTTAACTAGGAGCACTGGCAATAAAGGGGTACTCCACATTTCCCAAAGCTTCAGCCTTACCGGAGGATCACCAACAGATTGTTTAGTGTCATATCAGGACCCTAATTAGTAATGAGGTCTTACTCCTCTGCTAAGATGTAGATGTTGTATTCTGCAGCCCCAACTGACTGCATCATAGAATATTAGTGTATCGAAAAACAAACAGTGACTCAGGTGTATAAGGACTCATGTGATACATATTGACCTTGATCTCAAGTTCAAATGTGGATAATATTGGAAATTAATTGATTTTAATGACATGTCAATCTGTCAAGGGTTATTTTATGCCAAGAGGTTGGGCAATTGTGTTCATATTTATATATTTTGTGAAGTTGTTTTTAAGATTTTTTTTTGCACACAGTCCTATCATATATAAATAATTTGAAGCAGATCTATTTAACCCATAGCTGAGATCTTATCAGATACTACTTCTCAGGGTCAGAGTGGACCTGGAAGTAATGGTAATGAAGGGGTTTGCCACAATCTCCAGAGCTGGAGGCTCACCACCAGGTGCAGTTTAATGACATACTCAGGATACATCTTTTTAGGGAAAGGGAGTGTTTTAACCCTATGCAGAGGATACGGTCAGTGCTACCAACAAGACATATTACTGATAGAGTTAAAAGTTCTGTCCCTTCAACTCTTACTCATATCTGGCCATTGCCAACTAAGTCCACAGACAAGTAGAAGGATATTTGGTATAATTTTAGGAGTATTGCATCAACTGCACTTATCTAGTTTTAAAAAATGCAGACGGAACAAGAAAAAAAATTAAATGTTGGGTTAACCAAACAACTTTACGACTGATCAACTCATAGAATGAAAGCCGCCTGTCACCTGATATTTGTTGAATGGAACACTGAAAATTGAAATTGACTTTTACGTGCCATACAAAGAGACAATAAAACCAAAGTTCAAACACTCATTACTGGGGGCAAAGTCAGAATCAGTTACCTTTAAATAGAAAATTTGGCCCACTGAATTCTGCAAAAAAATTTTAACTGAATGGAAGTTTGGAATTAGTCTTCTCTGATATTTTATTTGTCAAATTCAACCAATCAATAACTGTTCCCATATGGGGGGAAGAGCATGGAATGTTATTTCTTATGTTACAGCTTCTAACCAATCCTCAATAATCATGCTACTCACTGACAGCTTTGAGACACCTAGATTAAATGCTGAGAGGGTGAGATTAGTCTCTTTCTCTTTCTCCCTAACTTTCAGTGCGTTATATATACATATATATATATATATATATACACGCACATGTTCAGATACTAATATATTTATCTCTCTGTGTATGTATGCATATATATATTTATATATTTATATGTATACATGTAGTCTCACTGGCAGCTGAGAGACAGACTAAATGCTAAGGGAGTAAATTTACTCTCTCTCTCTCTCTCTCTCTCTCTCTCAGTATATATATATATATATATATATATATAGATATATATATATTCATACCTTCTTTACTGCTAAGTGTTAAAGGGTAAAATTTCTCTTTCTGTCTTTGTTTCCTATATATATATGTATATATATATATATATATGTAATTGGTATTTATGCATACATGTGTAGGTATATATATATATATATATATATATATATGTATATATATGTATATATATATATATATATGTATATGTATATATACATATATATACTGACATATATATATATATATATATATATATATATATAATTAGTATTTATGCATACATGTGTGTGTGTATGTGTATATATATATATATATATATACTGACAGAGAGACTACCAATATTCATGAAAATTATTTGCATTCTATGCAAGTTTAAATAGTTTGACCACCAATAAGTAAATTTGCCCCAGGAAATGAACAAAATCAACACCCGGATGATTCACTCTATGGATCTTTCAACTCAGTGACACTGTTCCATTACTAACAAGTTTAGCTCTGACACTTGAAATGAGAAAACGTGTGGCTGAGGCCATTTCTGTGAAAATGTTGCCTTTGAGGGTCACAGCAAAATATTATGTCATTTGTGAGTGATTTGCCTCTGTTTTCTTCCCCAATCTAAACATCATTTTCTTTTATTTCATAGATTTTGAATAAATGCAAACAAATTTAGTTTTAAGTTGGGAAAAGTTGGTGAGAAAATAATCTAGTTAATGAGTATATTCCATTTATGAAACTACTGGCTTTCTTCACAAATGTGAGATGTGAAAAAGTATTATTTATTTTGATTTGATATTTATACTGTTTCTTCTTTACACTGAGACTTAAAGAAAACAAGAAGTTTTTTCCTTTCATGAACTACATTGATCACCAATTAATCAACTAGTTATCGGAGAAGAAGGAAAAATGAAACAAAAGACAATACAATGGATACTGATAGTAAAATAATTAAAAATAAAATCTTAGATAATAAAAAAGAAAGCTTTTCATGCATTGCCCTGTTGGCTTGGAGATGTAGAAGCAGTAGACAATATCTCAAATGCTTCTCTACAGAGAGGTAAGACCCCCACACACACAACGAGTGCCCTGGATATGACACTAAACATTCTGATGGTGAAGTTCCAGTAGCACTGGAGCTTTGGGGAATGCAGAGTACCCCTTCATTGCCATCACTCCCAGGTCCACTCTGGTCGAAAGTGGTAGCACCTGATAGGGTCCTATCGATGTGTTAAATAGAAGTAAACCATGCTTCCTTCACTATACTGATTTTTGCATTTAAACTGCATATTTATGCTAAACTGAATTGTTTAAAATAGAACTGTTTTGACATTCAAACTGCGTACTTATGCTAAACTGAACTGCTTGAAATAGAACTGTTTTGACATCTAAACTGTGTACTTAGGCTAAACTGAATTATCTAAAATAAAACTGTTTTGTCATCAAACACTGCGTATTGCCTAGTTGGCTGGGACTGTAGAAAAAACACTGTGCGCCTCTGCAGAGGGGTAAGACCTCCCTCAATGAGTGTCCTGGATATGACACTAAACAATTTGATGGTGAGGTTCCAATGATGCTGGAGATTTGGGGAATGCAGAGTACCTCTTCATTGCCATTGCTCCCAGGTCCATTCTGACCCAGAATGGTAGCACCTGATAGGGCCCTATCTATGGGTTAAATAGAACTAACTGCATACTTATGCTAAATTGAATTGTTTGAAATAGTACTGTTTGACTAAACTAAATTGCTTGAAATAGAAATGTTTTTGACAATTAAACTGTGTACTTACATTTAAACTGCATGCTTATGTTAACTGAATTGTTTGAAATGGAACTGTTTTTGACATTGAAACTGTATTTACACTAAACTTAATTGTTTAATATAGAACTTCTGTGCTTATACAAAAGTGAATTAGCTGAATTAGAACCGTTTGAATGAATTGAATAGATTGAAATAGATATGTTTTTGACAATTAAACTGTGTACACATGCTAAACTGAAGTGTTTGAAATAGAACTGATTATTTGTATAAAAATGGATTTGGCGTTAAATAACCTACAAAGGTTGATATGCCATAAAACCCAACCAATCAACTTTTCATGCAATCCTTAGAAATTAAATATAAAAGATCTAAAATTTTCAAAGAGTTTATTAGATGTGTCCTTGGTCATTTGAATGGAAGTATGGTTCCCAAAGTATTAGTCTATTGTAATCTATAGATTTAATTCTGTGTGTGTAATTAATATATATCTATATTTATCAATATATAAATATATATATATATATGGAGGTGCTCATGGGGTAATTGTTATTGGAAATGAACCAGGTGACCCAAGTTCAAATCCTGAACTAGGCTGTTTTCATTTCATATCATGTTAATACCCTTCGGGGAAGATAGGCATCCAGATAAGTATAAATTGGGTAAACTGATCTCTTTAACTTTGGTTTGGCAAGCAGTCTAGAAAAAAACTTTGAATTCAAACCTGTTCAATTTCCACTAAAAAATTCAGCTTGTGTTACATCCTGCTTAAGGTAACTTGTTGGTAAATACATATGTTCACACACACACACACACACACACACACACACACACACACACATATATATATATATATATATATATATATTGATTAGCTTCTCTCTTGTTGTACAAGATATATGGGTGCCCAACAATTTAGTTAAATATGTGACTCACCAGAATTCTCACACAAGTAATTATGGTTAAAGTGGTGAAGACTTGTGTTGGACCAACCACACTTTTTGGGATGAGCTAATGACAGAAGAATGGTATACCAGTTGGCCATATATTCTTTCAAACAACACTCCTTTGGTTTTAAATTCAAAGTTTTTCCTTCTAGACTAGTGGCCTTATCAAAGCTAAAGAGCCCAATCTGCCATTCTATTTTTTGCCAATAGATAAGTCCACTGAAACATGTTTGGTTTTAGTATACATTTTTTTGGTATTGTGGGAATTACAAAAAAATAAAAAAAAGTCAATAACATAAAAGATAAAATGAATAAATGCAAAAGTAACAATTTCCCTGGAGGCCTCTAATAGGAAGCAAAACCAATGCATGCCTAAAAAAGGGGTTTCCTGGTACCAAAGAGAAACTTTCCCATCATGACTTCAGGACACTTCAACCAAAAGGACCTTTTTTCTCGGCTGCTAGTGGAGAGTGCATATGCCTGCTAAATCCAAAACTTATCACCATGTTGTGTATCTCTTACTTGTGGCAGCCTTTGCTAAACATACCCACTGAACACATGATGGACTCTCAAGCTTGTTATTGGAAAGAATAATCCCATAATGTACTTCAATGCCTTGTATGGGAGAACATGACTGTTTCTAATGATCCTGAACCCCCCCACCCCCCCAAAAAAAATTGATTCTAAAGGTGTCCCTGTCTTTTTCCTTCCAACTTTAATTCCTTCAACAAATAAATGAAGATAATAAGAAAATGGGATTAGAAGACAAAGGAGTCAGATACAAACCCCAGAATCTCCCAGCAATCAAACAATTACATTAAACCTTCCCTATATCCCATAGAATACAAAGAAAGTATATTTGATTCATATTCTGAGAGTAATATAAGAGAGGTAGAAATAATGGCAAAATCATAACTAAATCTTTTTTTGATTGAATATCACTTTCCTCCACCCATATCATTATATCATTATAAAGATCAAGAAAGCTTTTATCGAGGATTCATTGGATGTATACTCAGCACAAATATTTCCTTCTGCTGGGTCACTCCTGGATACTCCTATTTTCCATGTAATGTACTTGCTTGTCTATAGGTTAATAATATTAAAGAATGAGAAGACAGTTTATAACAAGAATGGGGGACTGTTAAGGTTAATTAAAATCATGGCCTTTGGGGGCGGGAATTTTGTCCTAAAAATACTAATTTATTGTAATCTATAGATTTGATTCTGTGTGTGTAGTATATGAATATAGATAGAGATTTGTTTTTCATATAAAAATAAAAATAAAAATAAAAATTCAATTCTTTGGTTTCCTTATGAATCTATTTCAGGTCTTTTAAGTATTTTAAGTAATAATGCAAAGCTCTTCAAACGAATTGAGCACTCTAGTATCCAGTAAGGTATAAAAAGTAAACAAACAAATGCTACTACTTAATACCTTATAATTTCTGAGCTGATGTAGTACACTTGTTGGCTGAGCAGTGTGATACTAAGTCTAATATAAAGTTGGGTGGATTTCAGTCCCAGCTTCAAGCATCCTACATGTCTACCCACACTGAAGAGTTGTGATGCAACAAAATCTATCTGTGGATGACAATATATATATATATATATATATATATATATATATATATATATATATATATATATATACATATAGTTTTACACACACCACACACATATGAAATTATCCACACACATGTATATACAGGGTGTCTCAAAATAGATGCCACCCATTAATATGATAATAATTTATTACTGAGACAAGAACAACTGCGATCATTTGGAACACATTCTGTAAAAAAAGCATCTTTGAGCTAGAGATATCAAATCAATAGATTTTTTAATTGTTATTATATTTATGTTTGATTTTTTAGTATATTTTATAAATTAAAAACATTTATGCCTATAGAAATATTTAATCCCCAATGTAAACTACATTGCTTCCAAGAACCTGATTCCATCTGTCCACAAACTTATAATTGCTATGCTTGTAAAATTCTTTAGGTTTTGATGCAAAGTATAAGACCAACTCATGTTCCACCTTTTCCCTTGACCATGTAAATGATTCTGTGATTGCTTGTTGTGAGTAATTACTTACATGACACTGTCAAGAACTTTTTTAGACAGTCTTGTTACAAGCAATGAGAAGTGGATCCTTTATCATAATGTTAAATACTGTCATCAGTGGATCAGTCAACAAAACAGACCTACTCAGCAACCAAGAGGTGGACTTCATACAAAGAAGATCATATTGACTGTATGGTGGGATATTCAAGAAACTGTCCATCATGAACTGTTTGACAATAATCAAACAATTACCTCTAATCTCAAATGCAATCATTCTTGTTATTTAAAAACAGCTTTAGTTAAAAAACACCAGTAACATTGTGGTGCCTTATCAGAATGTCACTGGACCAAATAGAAGTTTATAACACTATAGCACCAAATGTGAAGTGTGTAACGCTACAGGATCAGATAAACTAGTGTAAAGTGGCTTCATTGACCCTGTACCCTCTCGAATATCAGTAGGTGGTATATTTCTCAAATACAAGACAAACCTCATTGTTTCAAAATACAAAAGAGTTTATTTCTAACTGTAACATTTCATACTATAGCCATTGTCAGACACAAAACATGAGAAGAATATATTGTAAAAGGTCTGCATATGTATCATAGGAACACAAAGGGTCTCATGTATGTGAGACAAATGAACATAAACACCCAACTCTATTTTCTTCACCCCTCTCGCCTACACGGCACTGAACTCCATCATCTGCCTCTTTGCTCTGAACTGACCAAACTGTAAACTCCTAACTGAATTAAAAAATATCTTTTCTTATATGATATATCTTAATTATTTCAACAGTTAATCATGATAAGCACATGTTTCATTAAAAGTTTCCATAAACCTGACAGCTATATCAGCCACTCTCAGTTTGTTTATTTTTCCAACATCTGGCATTTAACCTATGATTTCAAAAACAACCTGTCAACTTAATTATCTGCTAACCTCATCCTAGGACATGTGTATGCATATGACCTTTGTGAAGACCTACACTTATATTCAATGTTCTCCTGCCAACTTACAATTTATTAATACAAATGAAATAACTACCTAATAAAATTTAGTATCATCTGGGGGGGGGTCCTCGTGGTGTAATGGTTAAAGCGATGGACTGCGGAATCGTAGTAAGTGGGTTCAAATTCCAGTCGTGCTATTATGTTCACTTTTGGACAAATATGCTTGGGAAAGGTATGAACCCCCTTATCCTCCCAGCTATGGGTTAAATAGTACCACTACTGTTCTTCTAGAAGGATGGCTTTGGCATTAAATAACCTACAAAGGTTGATATGCCATTTAACAAAGGCATCAAACCAAACCAAGTATTATCCTTAGTTATAATACACATCTCTCTTTCATCAACAGAAAGGAAATTATTCTCATTACAATAATGATCATCCTTAAATTGCTCAATTGACTAAAAATCTTTTTGAGGAGCCTAGTTGGGAAAAATTGCTTCCTCCTCCATATTCTCCTGATCTTACACTTTCTGACCATCACTTGTTTAGGGGATTACAGAATCATTTGGATGGTCTTTGGTTGACATCAATAGAAGAGGCTGAACACTGGTTGGTTTTTTATTTTGCATTAAAACCCAACAAATTTTACAAGTATGGCATCTATAAACATGTTGATAGATGAAATAAAATTCTAGGATGCAATGGAGATTATGTCAGTGGTTAAATATTCCTATTAACTCACTTTTTTAAATTTATAATATTTACTCAAAAATAGGAAATTACATCCATTTTAACCTCTCTCTCTCACACACACACACACACACATATTGTCACCAAATTATGTAATTGACTCTCATTGTTTTAATTGTGTCAGTCTATTTGTAGATTATACCAATGGCCAAAAGTTATACCGATGTCATCATTTGTTATATTTCAGTATTATTTGAATTTAGACAGTAACAGTTATTTCTTTGTAACCAATCAAGTTGTAATTCAAATGCTTTTTAAATATGTATCTGATAATAAAATAGTTAAAAATGTTAACATATAATGCATCAATTTAAAAATAAATTTCTTTTTATTTTGTATGTAAATTTTCACTTACAATTTTCTTACCAGTTTTATATTTATTTCATTTTAAAAGATCTTTTCTTCAAATTTCATAGGTTTACAAAAATGTGGCAAAAAGAAGGGTCTGAAACAAAAAAATATGTTAACACTACCAATTCTTGAATCGAACTCCTTTTTTCACACTGTCCACAACTAAAGAATTCTCAGTGTTATATGTTTGTCTCTCTCCAAAACCACACTGCCACTCCTGGGAAAATTAGTTTGACAACTGCCATGCAGATTTTGTTAGTTCCACCTACAGTGGCAGAGTCTCCTTTCCAAGCATTTAATTGATGACGAGGACATTACTCTTGCTTTAAACAGTACTAATTTTGAAAGTGTGTACTGCACCAAATGCACCCATCACTGGGCCTCTTTTCATGTCAATGTGTTTCTCCACTACAAAATATTAGTTTTAAAAAAGTCATATTGGGGGGGGGTCTACGAAAACAAGGCAACACAAGAACTACTCTAAACAAGTGACACTCAATCTTGATGCTTAATGAAAAAGATTTGCTGAACCCATGAAAATTTTACTGTTTAATTACTATTATACAAACAATAGTTTACAATACTTAGTCATATATATACGAGGCACATGCGATAAGTTTCCAGACTTTTTTTTCATATGGGCACTTTTATTGATAGTACACACATAAAACTCTAGTCCCCTTCGAAGTAGTCTCCTCCAGCTGCAATGCACTTGTTGTACCATTCCAACAACTTCTGGAAGGCCACACGGAAGTCCTCTTGTGTGAGCGTGTCAATGACCTTCATCACAGCCTCTTTCATCTCCTAAATTGTCTCATAACGACAGCCTCTGAGCTTTGGGAATAACCAAAAGTCACAGGAAGCCAGGTCTGGACTATAGGGAGGCTGTGGAACTGTCTTGATGCCCATCTTGGTCAAATAGTCTGTGACAAGGATGGAGTTGTGGACTGGTGCATTGTCCTGGTGAAAATGCTACTGGCCCAATTTGAAGAGTGCTGGCCTCTTCCCAAGGAATCTCTTGCTGAACTCCCTTAAAACCTCAACATAGTAACTCTAACCCTAACTCTAACCCTTTGGCCAATCAACTCTGATGTATTGACTTCCTTATTCCTCCCACACCTCTCATCATCCCTCACAGATTCCCTGCCTTCCTTGAATCTCTTATGCCACTCAAAAACTGATGCTTGATTCATGCAAGATGGTAGAAAAGCAGTCTGAAGCATTCCATACATTTCTGTGGCATTTTTCCAAGTTTAAAACAGGATTTTATTGCATATCGTTCTTCCTCACGTCCAGATTGCATTTTGAAATTCCCCAGCTGTGACAATCAGGCTTTAGTAGGGTGTATTTCAATTGCTGCTGTAGCTGTTGATTTGAACCTGAAATCATAAAAATTGGTCAGTCATGCCTGTACAAAAAAAGTCTGGAAACTTATCGTATGCACCTCGTATATATCAGTGTGTGTGTGTGTGTGTGTGTGTGATAAAAATGAATGGAAAAGTGAATAAACCAAACACTTACAACGGGTTTAGTAGTGAAATTTCGTTTTTTATTCAAGAAATAATTTCTTCAGACTAAAAAATTTTGAATTTTTCAATTACTAAAATGTAGAAAAACTCAAACACTTTTAGTCTGAAGAAGTTCTTCCTTGAATAAAGGGCAAAATATCACTACTAAACTCATTGTAAATGTTTAGTTTATCCAATTTTCCATTTATTCTTATCATCTTGTCAGATTTACCAAAATTGACCATTTCTCCATTGCCAGTCAGCTGGGGCTGTAGAATACACTGACTGCTTCTCTGCAGAAGGGTAAGATTCCCCCAAACGAGTGTCCCAGATATGACGCTAAACAATCTGATGGTGAGTTTCCTGCAGTGCTGGAGCTTTAGGAAATGCAGAGTACTTCTTCATTGCCACTGCTCCCAGGTTCACTCTGGCCCAGAGTGATAGCACCTAAACCTTCTATTTATGCTAAACTGAATTGCTTGAAATAGGACTGTTTTTGACATTTAAACTGTATACTTATGCTAAACTGAATAGTTTGAAATAGAACTGCTTTGACATTTAACCGGTTTTAAACAAAAACTACACCTTAACTAAACTGTATTTTTAGAAATCTAATTCAACATTAAATGACTCGAAAAGGGTTGTTACACCATAAAACAAAACAACTAAACATTTCTTCATATATATATATATATATATATATGTGTGTGTGTGTGTGTGTGTGTGTGTAGTACACCAAAATAAATGAAAAAAAAAAGTTTATTTACTTAGAACTTAATGAGAAAGAATTTTTTTCCTAAAATCATTTCTTCTTTTTGTGCTCTGATTCTCTTCAGTGTTAGATTGCCTGACTTTGAGCTTAACAGAAGAAAAACAAATGAAAATAATCTTCAGAGTTTAAACAATAAAAAATCTTGAGGATTTCTTAATAAGTATTGACTGTCACTGCATTCCATCATCTTTAAGTGCATCAATGTGATGCTTGGTTGTGAAAATTTGATGCATACATGATGACTTTTCAAGTATAGTTAAATTTTATGGAATAAAAATGAAGTTGTTATTTACATTTCTAATGCTGCTGTGTCCTATTTCATTAAAAGAAGGAAAGTTTGTTGTAGAGCAGTTGATTGGAACAGGTGTTGTGGCAAAGTTACTATGAGGAGAACTGCTATCCTAAGAATTAAATTTCCCATTAGTTTTCCTGCTGACTTATGTAACAATAGCATGTGTAGGTATATTTATATCATTATAGATGAGTTTAAACATTCAAATTCAGAGTTTTTCCTTCTCCTAGACTGGTAGCCTCATCAATCTTGCAGATAAATAATCCATAAGGAAAGAGAAGAGTTTCGTTTTTACATTGAGCTTAAAACCCTAGAGTTCAAACCCTAGGTGAGGCTATTTGCATTTCCCTTCATGCTAATGCCCTTAAGAAAGACATGAATTCTGCTATGGGTCAATAATAGGCCAGACTGATTTCTTTAACCTTTGTTCCACTTGGCCTTGAGTCACATCCTGCCCTCACTGGAGTGGAGTGAATACATATATGTATGGGAAAGGGAAAAGTTAGGTTTCACTTCGCTTACTCTATTTATCCACCCACTACCTTTGTGTGATACGTCAAATCCCAAGGACAAAGATAGGAAGGTAATTACAGCAGGACATACATAGGTTATGTAATTCTATAATTCTGTTAAGAGTCATTATCATTCCATGATTTGTTCAGGCTATTTAGCTTGCTCTTAGTGTTGTTTTTGTCACTTAGATAATTTACCTGAAGAAGGCTCCAGAAAGCATTGGCTGAAACTTTGCATTAACAATAACATAAATTTAAACATGTCAACAAATACTAAAAGTACTAGTCCCCAACAGATCACTGCAGATGAGCTATAATTAGTCAGGTGATATTCAGGTGTCTGCAGGTACTGTAAGCAACATGAGGCACTTATGTGTTGGACTAAGTAAAGCTTAGCAAATAAGAAAATCACAGAGAACAGGGATGACAGTTTAATTGATTCACAGATGAATTTCAAGATTTTTGTGCCCATTTTATTAATTAGCATGTCAACATGTTTGGGATTATTTTATGCTGAGAGGTTAAGGAATTGTGTACATTTATATTTTTTGTGTTGTTTCTTAAGATTTTTTCACATGGTTTTATGATATCAAGTATTCTGATTTAATACAAATAATTTTTAGACAGATCTGTTTGATAAATAGATGGGACCCTAAAAATTACCACCAGAGTGGACCTGGGAGTAATGGCATTGAATTGGTTCTCCACATTCCCCTAAAACTCCCAAACCGGAGTCTAACAACTAGATGTAGTTTAATGTCATACCTAGGATACCCCTTTTTAGTGGTGGTGGGGAGGGTTTTACATTTCTACAGAGAATACAGTCAGTATACTTTAAACCCTGCTGACAGGGTTGGATACCTATTTATGTTTGGCATATCTAACTAAAATTAAAATATCTACATCAGAAAAGGGGGAATATATATATAAAGGTTCAAAGATTTTGAAGAGACTCCCTCAGCATTGTATGGCATTCTGACATTGTGACTGAAAAACCAACAAAGCCTAGGGATATTATGAGGTATTGCTGGAGTACATAGAGTTAAGGGTAATGATGTTTCTGCCTAGAAACATCATTCAAGGTTCACCATCTGTTTAGGATCTTTTTTTAGAAAATGCTGAAAGGCTTTGTTCAAAGCACTGAACAAAAATGGCTGCCAAATCTTTTCATCATTAGAATCAAGTCATACCAATCAGACAGTTTTCTTGAATTTCACCAAAGATTTCACGTTGATATGTTGCTTAAATTATGAACTGTTTTTGACAGCACACCAGGAAAACCTGTCTTCTTTAAGTGACCAGTAGTCTTACATAGCCATATACACGAATATGGCCATGTGCAAAATGGGTGAAATGGACATCGAATGTTGATTACGATAGAACATACGAATCTCGGAATTCGAAAACACGTAACGACTTCTTGTTCAGGTACGAAACCTTTTTATTAACTTTGAGTTAAAGGTTTCGACATAAGGAGGAGAGACACAATCTTGCTATGATGTCTTATTCATTTGGCCCCCAACTCGAGTGGCCCCCATAAGGCGCAAGTTCGTCTCGCGTCTGCGAGCTCCAAAAGTCGATCCTTCTCGTTTGGCGTCTAGTACTCGACTCTTACGTTCTTCAAATCTCACACAAACCTCTGCGCACTTCCGGTGCGTGACGTCACCTGCACCCTGTCACCGCATTTCGTCTCGGACTATTATGACATCTGAGTGACACCTCTATCCGCCCGCGCACGCCCGCGTTAACACCTGCCTCAATGTTGCACCTAACTAACCCATGTGCTGAGCCGAAAGGTTCTCAGCCTAACTAAACTCAAAGGCATGAACCGAAATCCCTCGGTTATTATATATCAGTAGCACCAGACTGAAGAGAAATGGGGAATGAATCTTTAAAGGTTTTTTACCTTGTGGCTTGTTCAGCTAACATAAGCCCAGTCTCTTAATTCATCATCATGTCGTGCTGGTAGCACGGATATCCCTGACCCTCTCTCGCCACCACTCCCTATCGTTCATCGCCTCAGGTAGGTCTTCTGGACAACATTCCGTATCCTCACATAGTTGCTGAATGTATGTTCGTGCTGGTCGTCCTGCTTTTGCACGGCCATGTGTGGGAGTCCATAACAATACATCACTTATGAGTTCGTCCATGCTTCTCCAGCAGTGCCCTGCATGTCTGGTTCGTCTAACTTGAATAGTTTTCGTGATAGGAGGCAGGTGGCCGTACAGTTGGTGTCTTGTGGGGTGTTGCCGCCAGGACTTGATTAAGATGAGTATAAATAATATAATTTATTATAAATAATTTATAAATAATATGATTTGTAAAGTAGTAAATAAAAAGAGGCAATCATAGCGTAATGGTTATTATCATTGTAGGATGTGGACTTGGCTAACCTACAACTCATTAATCAAGGAAATATTACTAGGAGACATGAACTAGAACTTCCAGAAAATACTGCAGGACAATCAATAGAAAATATCTTTTTAGTAAAAAGGGTGATTAATTACTTGAACAAACTCCAATCCGTGTTTGGCGACATGTTTATGTTTTTCTTGTTGTTAATGCAAAGTTTCAGCCTTTGCTTTCCACAGCCTTCTTCAAGTAAATTATCTAAATGGCAAAAACAACACTAAGAGCGAGTTAAATGCACATTCATTAAATTCTTTTAAGTCTAGGACAGATGAAGTATGGGATAATAATAATCAAAAGAAATGCACCTATCTCTTTCAAATCAAGTTAAGTATTTACCAACCCTTCACATGGGCAGGATGTGATACAAAGTCAGTTATTAAAAGGAGCTTAACAGGTTTTAATTCATTGTTTTCCTTCTCATAGACTGGTTGCTATATCATGGTTAAAGAACCCAGTTTTTCCTACCTATAGCTGGAGGGAGAATCATTGTATACATACCTTACCAAAGGGTATTAGCCCTATGTGAAAGGCAAACAGCCTTGTCCAAGATTTGAGCTCAAAATTCAGTGCTCATTTCCTACAATGATAACCGTTTTACCATAAGTGCCTCCATTGCAAGTGATGACAATGATGACTAGTTTTTAGACCTAAAAAACCCAACTGCCAAACAAGATATTGCTACTATTATCATTATTATTATTATTATTAGTTTCACCACATTGAATTGAATTTGCCTAAGCTAGTTTCAACAATTTCATTTAACATAGTGATGATGATAAACAGCAAATTTATTTAAGTCAATACTGTAAGCTATATTCCTAGGAAAATAAATTATTAAAACCACTTGGGACATTTTTATTCTTAATAGTTCAGGCCAAAATTCATCAGCTAGTGTTATGAATTATTACAAGGCAAGAATGTTCTGTTCTGAGACATTGCTTGCTGGTTTGAAATAGACTTGACCGTTGGGTTACTTACTCTGCTCAAATAGTCTGAATGCTAAAATCACTACCATTACATATATATATATATATATATATATATATAAAGGTAGTAAGTAAAGTTGGCGACCTTAGTTGAGGGTGACCTGAAGGCTCCCTTTTCAATAGCTACTACACCAAGGTGTAGGGGGGGGCTACTCTTTTCCCTGGATTGTTCCACTTTACCCTTGATATGTACCTTATATTGCTGAGTGTATCAAATACCATTTTTAAAGTCTTTGGTATGACGCGACATGGGATTGAACCCAGGTCTCCTGGACGATTGGCGAACACTCTGTTCACAAGGCCAATGAGCCGGTTTATATAAAGGTACATGTAGTATGATTGTTATGATCATTGGAAATAGACTTAGCAAACTGAGTTCAAATCCTGGTTTGCATTTCACATAGCGCTAATCCTTTTGGGAAAGAGTAATTGTTATATATTGACCCTCGACTGAGCCATCAATCAAGAGATGCACCTGTGTAAATAAGCAGAAGAACAGCGGAAGCAGGTGGGCGTTAAACAATAATATAACCAGGGCACAGACGGTTTGAGTCAGTTGGAGATAGGATGCCAGTGTGAGAATCAGCTTGCAGACTAAGGGCTTGCAGCCCTCAGTGACCCACGGTTGAGCAACCCAGCCAAGATGAGAAAGAAGTGCTGCTATGGTCGAAGAAGAACTTGGGGTCAAAATAACAGTCTGTCCCCGTCTCCAGCTTATCTCTCACACACAACCAACATAACCCTTTCAAGAATAAAGTGTGAGAGATATATTTTTATAAAGAAGTGTGTTCGTTCATTTATTGAATGCGTCATTACAGAGATTATGTTCCGCATATATTTGTATATGTATGTGGCTATACAACATAATGTCAACTATTCTCCAGCTATGGGTAAATAGCAGGGCTGGCTAAGTTCTTTAATCTTGAAATAGCAACCCCAGTCTAGAAAAAAAAACTGAATTCAAACCTGTGAAACTCCACTTAACAATTGGACTGGTGTCAAATCATGCTCATGCTGAGGGTTAAGATACTTACTCAAAGTATCAACTTTTCTAAATAAAACAGAAAGAAGAGATCAATTTAGGTTTTAAACAAAACACAACCGAGCAAAGTAAATGCATTCGATGCAATTTTCCAAGGGAAATGTTGATGTAGATGAAAAGACAAAAACTTGCTGAAGTTATTCATATCAGGAAAGGAAAAGTCAGTCTGGTGATCATAGAAAAATTCAAGTTGATGAAGAAAAGATCTATTCTAAGACAAATCATACTCCACTCCCAGTGGGGATGGAGAGTTTCATTTAACCTGGAAATTTAGGTTATAACTTATCATTTTCCTAGTAATTAACTGACTGACCCTTTTTAAAAATCTCCGAATCTTGTGTCAGGACGTATCTCGCACCTACAGCAAAAGTATTCATGATTGTCCTTTTGTTGTCAATCACACAACTAGGAATCAGGGTTCCTGGTAGCTGTAGTTGATCCCTATATTACACACTTACTTTGGCTAACAACCAGATCAGTTTTGATCTCTCAAAAAAATCCACCCTATCAAATCGACAATACTATAATTTTATTTATGGGGCAAGAATATCTTTGCTTCTCAATAAGTTCTCAGATGTCAAAGGACATTCATTGACTTCAAAAAGAATCTAATCAAAAAATTGATAGATAACCAATAATATTTTACAAACATCATTAGTGATTGAAGTAGATTAATTAGGAAGTTATTTTTATTTTGGTTAACAAAATTTCATCTGAAGCAAATTGATTCAAACAGCTATTGTTTAATTGACTTCACAATATAGAAAGAGTAACATCAATAAAACATCTTATCTGGAAACAATTCTTAAATCTATTCGCAGACTCATAATATATAAAATGTCTATCTAGATAAACAGAGAAGCAATTTGGTAGAGTAGGGTATGCTTTTTGAGGGCTTGACACTGTTACATACTCGTTTTTACCCTTACTCTCTACTTGGATTTGTTTTTATATCTATCTTATTGCCCTCATCTTTTGTTTGTCACCATGTCTGTGCTCTATCATTGGCTGCCATCTTTGTTGTTGTCACTTTGTGTTTATCTATATCTTTTCTTGTGCTCTTATTCTTATTTATTTTGATAACTTCAACTGTCTGAGTTCATCTTTACTGGGAAAATAATATGGACATCATTCTTATGTGTACATTGGAAGGCAACTGTTTCTTTCAAATGAGCCTCAGCAACTGATTAATTGTTCAAACTAAACTTCTAGAACCCCTTGGTTACCTGACTCAGATGATCTAATCACAGCCAAGTTTTTAAATTGATCTCGGGTCATTGTCTGTCAGTTAAACTGAGTTGACTCACAGTATCTTTACACTGGTTAATGGTTTATTATTTATTTGAATTACTTGTCAATAAAAGATTTCACTAATCGACAACTCCCAACAAAGGGTTAAGTAAAATCACCGCTCTTTTACAAGGAGGATGGCTTTGGTATTAAATAGTCCATGAAGGTTGATATGCTATTTAACAAAGATGCCAAACTAATCTATTATGTAACTGGACAACTGCAACAGGGATGTAATGAAACCTATCCAAGGGTGAGTTATAAATAGCCAGATTATGCTTCTCAATCTGTCAGTCAATGATGCCTGAAACTGTCAGTCACTTTAATAAACTTATAACCTCCCCTACAGAGAAGGTGTTGCTACAAGTAGCATACCCCCACCCAAAAAAAAACTTACCACTTCATAACTGACAAAAAAAGAAAAAAAAGAATTATTCCATCCAGTCTCTTTTAGTTACTTGATTCAATCCCACTGACTCCAGTTGTGAGAAAAAACCAGCTGCATCCACAGTTGAGGGTAGAATGCTGAGGAGAAATTTATGTTACAGGACAATGGGTGTTGTCCAAATTCATCCTCTACATGTATTTATCCAACCCCTCCACCACAAGCAGGATACAACAGAAGGTCAATTTTCAAGCAAAGCTGGTTTGAATTCAAAGTTTCCTTTCTCCATAAAATAGTCTGTTGAGGGAAATGTTACTATAATCTACTTCAGAATACTGTTGTGATCTCATAAAATCTCAGCATCCATTCCATAGTTCAAAATTGTCAGTAAAATCCTCTTTTAGAATCACCATCAGAAGCTTCATTGTATTTTCTTTAATCACATCCACAGTTAGAAGTTACTCTTCCAACAGTGATTTTAGATTCAGAAAAAGCCAGAAATCCCAGGGAACCAAATCTGGATTGTAAAGAGAGTTGACATATCTAGGTAATACACTGTTTGGCAAAAAAAAACAGTACAAAATACAAAGAATGTGCATTATCATGATGAATATTACAGCACATTGAATAGAGTCATACTAAATAGCATTTCACTGCTGACTGAATAACCTCATGGGGAGCACCTGGTCATGCAAAAGGTATCCTCAGTAAAGCAAACTAACATCAGGGCTACAAAACTCATTCTTGAGATATTCAAAATGATTAAATAGTTTTTAACAAACCTTGCAATATACACACACACGTATATATATATATATATATATATATATATATATATATATATATATATATATGTGTGTGTGTGTGTAAGGATTATTCAATAAAGGGAATTTTAGGGAAAAAGCTAAATAAATAATTTTTTCCAGAATTTTTCCAGTAAAAGTAAATTCTGCATTTTTGGGAATTAGTTTATTGAAAACATTTTCTTTAATCCCCCAAATCAAACAGAGTGCTCTAGGTTTGAACAGAGGTCTGTCGTTAAATTTTCGATGATTGAGAAGTACAAACCATATGAAATTTACAAAAGGAAAGTGTGATGCGTACAAAGAAGCATGTTTTAGTCAAAAAAGATGTTTACAAATGGGTTAAACATGAATTTGCCACAACGAGGCTGAGTTGAAAAGACAGTCCATGGAGTGGAAAGACAATGACTTTCCTGTAAAGAAATAGTTTCAGGCACAGCAGCCAATAAAGAAGGTCATACTAATATTGTTCTGAGATATGAAATGACCCATCATTTTTTATCTTCTTGACAAAGGTACTACTGTAAACAGCATTTCTATTTGTCAACTCCTTGGGCAAAATTCAACTTATATATATGAGAGTTATTCAATGTATATATAAATGGTGACTTCAGGGCTTTTGGACTCAACATCCTGACTCAAATCATTGTGAATACTTCTCTCAACTCTTTAGGTTTTATAGCATTGATATATTTTCATTCCGGATTTTGGTAAATTTTACTGACAGTGTTTATGATAATGTTACACAAAGAAAAGATAACAGAAAATTTTGATTTGGGTAAATTTTACTAACAGTGTTTATAATAAAATAAAGTTAGTGACCTTAGTCAAGGGTGACCCGAAGGCTCCCTTTACAATAGCTACTACACTGAGGTGCAGGGGAGGATGCAACTCCATTCCCCGGATTGCTCTGCTTTATCCTTGATCCCTAACTTATAATGCTGTTAAGCAAGGTGGCATCAAGTACCATTTTTTGAGTCTTTGGTATGACTTGACCTGGGATTGAACCCCTGTCTCCTGGACTATTGGTGAACACATGGCTCTTCATTTCAGACCCATGAAAACCTAAAAGCTAATGAAATCCTTCAAATATTATGACTTGGATGAATAGATTTCAGATTGAAATAATAAAAGTCTTTAAAAATCTCAAATATGTTTTTTTATCCTTTTTCAAAGAATATATTTTTGTTTCAATTTAGTAGTTAAATTTTACTGTAAATAATTTTTTTCTGTTTATGTACAAAATTTAATAATATTATGCTGGGACCAAAATATTCAAGTTCCATTTAAATTCTGAGCACGTTTGAGTGTGAATCTGTCTTTGTGTTGGGTTTGATCTGTTTTATTAACTGAGATATTGAGTGGTTAACAGTAAAGATTCTAGTGATGACTGAGACAAAACACTACAAATAAAGAGAAAATATTGTTGTGGTTTTTGGTTTGGTTTTATGGCAGATCAACCATTGTAGATTATTTAATGCCAAATCCATTTTTATACATATAAACAGTTCTATTTCAAACAATTTAGTTTAACATAAGTAAGTTGTTAGTAAGTTGTCTCCCTTTAGTCGAGGGCAACCCAAAGGCTCCCTTTTCAATAGCTACTACACCGAGGTGTAGGGGAAGGCACTACCCATTTCCCTGGATTGCTCCACTTTATCCTTGATACGTACCTTATATTGCTGTGTTAAGCAAGTATTATTTTTAAAGTCTTTGGTATGACGCGACCTTGGATTGAACCCAAGTCTCCTGGACCATTGTTGAACACTCTACCCACTTGGAATAATGAGCCAGTTTAACAGTTCGATTTCAAACTATTCAGTTTAGCATAAGTACACAGTTTAGTTCTATTTGACCCACAGATAGGACCCTATGAAGTGCTACCACTCCGGGCCAGAGTGGACCTGGGAGCAAAGTCAATAAATGAATACTCTGCATTCCCCAAAGCTCCAGCATTACTGAAGCCTCACCATCAGATTGTTTAGTGTCATATCCAGGACACTCATTAAGGGAGCCTTACCCCTCTGCAGATATGCAGTCAGTGAATACTGCAGCTCCAGCCGACTGGGTCATGTTGTGGTTTTTATAGAATGGTTAGTTGTCAAGTATCAGCAGTACAAACTTGTACAGGCACAGGGATTTGATGAATTGTATTTAAAAAATATGTTGTATGTTAAGATTTTTTTGTATTCTAAATTATGTACATTGTAAGTTATATTAAAGATATGAGCCTAATTAACAGTGATAACCACTGATAGATATGTTATGCATATATCCTTACTAAATAGTAATATCTTGATGATTATTTGTGTAAGATCATTTGGTTTTGTTTATTAGAGAGAAGGAAAATTTCACTTTCTTGACTACTTGGCTGGTGAGAGAGAGAGAGAAAGAAAGAAAGAGAGAAAGAAAGAAAGAAAGAAAGAGAGTAAAAAGGAAATTTCACTTTCTTGACTACTTGGCTGGTGAGAGAGAGAGAGAGAGAGAGAGAGAGAGAAAGAAAGAGAGAAAGAAAGAAAGAAAGTGAGTAAAAAGGAAAATTTCACTTTCTTGACTATTTGGCTGGTGAGAGAGAGAGAGAGAGAGAGAGAGATAGAAAGAAAGAGAGAAAGAAAGAAAGAAAGAAAGAAAGAAAGAAAGAAAGAAAGAAAGAGAGTAAAAAAGGAAAATTTCACTTTCTTGACTACTTGGCTGGTGAGAGAGAGAGAGAGAGAAAGAAAGAAAGAAAGAGAGACAGTAAAAAGGAGAAGTACTTATGGTGTATGAATGATATGAAATGTTTGCAATAATAACAATCAAAAATTCATCAAACAAACTACAAGAAAGCTTGAAAAGGAATATTTTTGATAAAAAGTGAAAGCTTCTTTATGAGTCTGAGTATCTATTAGTGATGCATTTAATTTGGTTTGGTTTCTCTTCTTTAATAGAATATCCATCTTTGCAGGTTATTTAATGTCAAAGCTATCTTTGTAAGACAGTAATGATACCATTTAACTCATAGCAGAGGGAAAGAGAAGTTCATGCCTTTCCTAAGAGTACTATTTTGAAAGTGAATATAATAGTACAAGTGGAGTAAAAACTCACTATGATGTTCAGTCCAACATGATATCCACAATGCCATGGAGACACCCCATTAGAGATGAGGAAAGACTCCTTATTAAGATATGTCTGTTGCGTTATGTATCATTTTTTTACAGTTTTGTAATAAACAAATTTAACTCCCAAATTAGTTTGGTAAATATACTGATGTTAATTTTGTCCTGGTTGTCCATTAGCAACTGTGTCCAATGTAGATGTTTGTAAATGGCAAGGACTGACTAGTCGTTGGATAAACTGCTGTAGCAGCCACAGATCTATTTCCTTTCGCGAATCAGTGCTCCCGCCAAATGATTCGGCTATACACCAACCAATCGCGAGGCAGAGCACATTGATTCCTTCTTCCTTTCTAGAACTATTTTTTCTAGTCCTTTCGGTTATCAGCCGACAACTTGAGAACACCTAGCTCACACCCATGACAGACCTCTCTCGCCTCCACAGAAGAACACACGGCAACTAGCTTCACACTCGGAAGAACCAGCCTTGCAGTCTGTCACACGAGCAACTTGCTACAGTGAAACACACATAGTCAGAGAGCACCTAGCTCGCAGCCAAGATAGACAGACCTTTCTCGCCTTCACAGAAGAACATGCAGCTACTAGCTTCACACACGGAAGAACCAGCCTAGCGGTCAGTCACACGAGCAACTCGCTACAGTGACACACACACCTACACACTTACTACAAACTCAAAGACCAACATACTAACCAGCTACACCAAAAGGGACACCTTCTCACTCTTACTCTTTTACACCTGCTACTATAATAAACCGTTCGTTGTTGTGTTTTCAAAAGAGGTTTCGTTATTCATTTGTGTTGTCAAATAATTTATAGTGTTATAGAAACTAAACATTTCAAAACTCTAAACTGCCATCGAAAGTTGATTAGCTACTTTTATACAGATTAACTAAGCTCTAAGTTTTAGAGTTTTGTCTCAATTACTATTGGTCGCAAAACTCAGATTTTTTTGGTGACATGACTGCTCTGGAGATGCACGTCATGCAATGGGTATTGTCATAGGAAATGTACAGGTTGACCTGAGTTCAAATCCTGTATGAGTCTGTTGGCATTTCACATAGTGCTAATACCAATGAGAAAGATATGAATCCAACTATTCTCCCTTAAGCTATGGGTAAATAGTCAGGCAGACTGGTCTCTTTAACTATGGTATGGAAACCAGTCTAAAAGAAGGAAAACTCTGAATTCAAACCTGTTAAAGGCTGCTTCAAAAATTGACTTTGTGTAACATCTTGCACATGCAGAGGGGTAGGTCAATACCCACATAACTGCTCTGTACTATGTCTGTGTGAGTGTTAGTTTTTGCCAGGTCTGACACTTTACTGTCTGAGATTTTAGATTTTTTTTTAGGTTTTATGTAATATTTGATATGTTTTATTTTTAAAGGTGAAGGGAAAATTCCAGAATCATTTGTCAAAAATATTTTCATACAATGTGACATATGAATAAAAAGAAAATAGGAATATTTCTTTACAATTACCTTGTTTTTATTTTTAATTGTTCTTTTTTTATTTGTTCTCATCTAGTTTCAACCTGGGGTCATCATCAGGAGAAAAGTTTTTTTTAAGACTGTTTTAAAGCATCTTTAAAGAATTGATATGACAAAAAAGAAATGATGGAAAATGAACTTATCATGTAGAACAGATATTTGTTCGATAAAGATTATTTTTCGCTGACACAAGTTCAAATCTTGGATAATACTGATTGCATTTCACATCACACTGATACCCTTGGGAAAGGTATGAATCCAATTATTCTCCCTTCAGCTTTGGATAAATAGTAGGGCAGACTAGGTTCTTCAGCCTTGGTGAGGCAACCAGTCTAGGAGAAGGAAAACTCTAAATTCAAAATTGTTAAACTCTGCTTAAAAAAAAAAAAAAAAGTTGCCCAGTCGGCTGGGGCTGTAGAATACACTGACTGCTTCTCTGCAGAGGGATAAGACCTCCCTAACGAGTGTCCTGGATATGACACTAAACAATCTGATGGTGAGGTTCCAGCAGTGCTGGAGCTTTGGGGAGTGCGGAGTACCCCTTCATTGCCATCGCTCCCAGGTCCACTCTGGCCCGGAGTGGTAGCACCTGATAAGGGTCCTATCTATGGGTTAAATAGAACTACGTGCTTCTTTCACTATACTGATTTTTGCATTTAAACTGCGTATTTATGCTAAACTGAATTGTTTAAAATAGAACTGTTTTGACATTGGAACTGCGTACTAGTGCTGAACTGAATTGCTTGAAATAGAACTGTTTTTGACGTCTAAACTGTGTACTTATGCTGAACTGAATTATCTGAAATAAAACTATTTGACATTTAACTCTGTGTATTGCCCAGTCAACTGGGGCTGTAGAATATACTGACTGCACCTCTGCAGAGGGGTAAGACCCCCCCCCCTAACGAGTGTCCTGGATATGACACTAAACAATCTGATGGTGAGGTTCCAGCAATGCTGGAGCTTTGGGGAATGCGGAGTACCCCTTCATTGCCATTGCTCCCAGGTCCACTCTGGCCCGGAGTGGTAGCACCTGATAAGGGTCCTATCTATGGGTTAAATAGAATTAACAGCATACTTATGCTAAAATGAATTGTTTGAGTAAAACTGAATAGTTTGAAGTAGAAATTACTTTTACAATTAAACCGTACTTACATTTAAACTGCGTGCTTATGCTTAACTGAATTATTTGAAATAGAACTGTTTTTCGACATTAAAACTGTATTTACATTTAACCGAATTGTTACATACAACTGCTTGAATTGTTAGAAATGGAAATGTTTTGACCATTAAACTGTGTACTTATGCTAAACTGAATTGTTTTAAAAAGAACAGATTATTTACATAAAAATGGATTTGGCATTAAATAACCTACAAAGGTTGATATGCCATAAAACCCAACAAACCAACCAAACCAACCATCTGCTTAAAAATTGACCTTGTGTCATATCCTGCCTGAGCAGGGGGGTTGGTAAATATGATAAAGATTATTTTTCTGTACTCAGCCTATGAGTACTATGATCACATAATGAAATGATCAGGGTTACAAGCAGAAGCCAATCTCTGATGTGCGGTCAGTGGGATCTTTTTTAAATGATCGTTTTAATTATATATATATATATATATATATATATATATATATATATATATATATATATATATATATATATATATATAATTAAAACAGTGAACTGACATGTCAGTTTAAGAAAATAAATCAATGGTTAATATAGAAAACCATATAGAGCAAATATGATAATCATAATTTAAGATATTGCTTAATCTCTTTCTCCGAGTTTTAAAATTCAAATCATCAGGTTTCACTAATACATTAGAAAAAAGCCCCTTGTTTGTTGAAATCTCCTCTTTTAGAGGTACAAAAGCAATCCTATTTCCGCAATCTAATTTGGCTACTGTTGACAAAGTAAATGTTTACTTCCATGGTGGTGCTTGGATACCAATTTGGATTTTTAAAATTTAAATGTATTTAAGAATATCAAATTATATCTAAATATTCTTCTAGGCACCGTTAGCAATTTTTGGATACCTCATTTAAAGCATAGACTCTCTTTGATATTGACCTTTCCACATTAGGTTTTGTTATAATTTGTTTGCAAAACTAGATGCATAAATTCAACACAAGACTCCAGTCAGATGTTAGCACCTGAGAGAGAGTCCTACCACCTTTTTATTGACAAAAAACAATGGCAAAACCAGTATTTCCATTTTCCTTACATAATTGTAAAACTGGTACTTCTGATTTTTTTAAATTCAAGAACCAAATTACAACAAGTTCAGAACCATTTTTATCATTACAATCCCATATATATTTCAACAACATTCTGTTATTAGTATATTGCCCGTTTTTTTTATTTTGTTTTGTTTTAATGAATACAAGTCTTTACTGAATTTTTCTTTCTGTGTTCATTTTGTCACTCCCATGTAAATATCCTGGATGTGACACTAAACTATCTGATGGTGAGCCTCTCAACCTGGAGCTTTAAGGAATGGTCTTTACCCTCCAGTCCACACTAACCCAAAGTGGTAGTACCTGTTAGGGTCTGGTTGGTTTGGTGGGTTTTATGGCATATCAACCTTTGTAGCTTATTTAACGCCAAATCCATTTTTATGTAAATATTCTGTTCTATTTAAAACAATTCAGTTTTGCATAAGTACACAGTTTAATTGTCAAAACATTTCTATTTCAAACTATTCAAGAAGTTATATGTAACAATTCAGTTAAGTGTAAATACACTTTTAATGTCGAAAAACAGTTCTATTTCAAATAATTCAGTTAAGCATAAGCATGCAGTTTAAATGTAAGTATGGTTTAATTGTCAAAAACATTTCTATCTCAAGCTACTGATTTTACTCAAACAATTCATTTTAGCATAAGTATACTGTTAGTTCTATTTAACTGATAGATAGGGCCCCATTCGGTGTTACCACTCCGGGCCAGAGTGGACCTGGGAGCGATGGCAATGAAGGAGTACTTCGCATTCCCCAAAGCTCTAGCACTGCTGGAACCTCACCATCAGATTGTTTAGTGTCATATCCAGGACACTCGTTAGGGGGGTTCTTACCCCTCTGCAGAGAAGCAGTCGGTGTATTCTACAGCCCCAGCTGACTGGGCAACTGTTAGGGTCTAATCAATGGGTCAAATAGAAATTTGACAGAGAAAGATATATGTGAACATACTGAGATAGATAAACAAAGATAGATATATTGATATATAGATACAAAGAGAGAGAAATAAACAGAGAGATTGATATGAACTGAGAGATATGAAGAGAGATAAATAGATGGATAGATATTAACAGATGGATTAATGAATATGGACATAGATAGATAGATAGATAGATAGATAGATAGATAGATAGATAGATATGAATAGAGATAGAGAAATATGGACTGACAAATACACGCAGATAGATATAGACAGACAAAAGAGACAGATAGATAGACATAAAGAGATATAGAAATTGATTGAAAGATATAAACAGCAATATATAAACTGACAGATATGTATGAACGGAGATAGATAAATGAGGACAGACAAATACAAATTGATAGATATAGATGGAGAAAATTAAATTGATAGATACATTGATAGATAGATATGACCAAACTTATATATATATATATATATATATATATATATAGAGAGAGAGAGAGAGAGAGACACAGACAGACAGACAGACAGACAGACAGAGTGATAGGTAGATATGACCAAAGAAATATATATATATATATATATATATATAGAGAGAGAGAGAGAGAGAGAGACAGACAGACAGACAGACAGAGACAGAGTGATAGATAGATATGACTTAACTAATATATATATATAGAGAGAGAGACACAGACAGACAGACAGACATACAGACAGAGTGATAGGTTGATATGACCAAAGTAATATATATATATATATTGAGAGAGAGAGAGACAGACAGACATACAGAGACAGAGTGATAGATAGATATGACTTAACTAATATATATATATATATATATATATATATATATAGAAAGAGAGACAGAGACAGAGACAGAGTGATAGATAAATATGACCAAAATTATATATATATATATAGAGAGAGAGAGAGAGAGAGAAACGGACAGACAGACAGATAGAGACAGTGTGATAGGTAGATATGAGCAGTCAGATAGACATAAAGTGATAGATAGATGCATTTGTTTTTGTTAATTATATGACGTATATGGTCCATGTAGTCAGATGTATACTTAGAGTACAAAAGTTTCCATCTCAAGGAGATAATAATTTGACCTAAGAATTCTTTTAGAAGTTCCTATATATACAAAATGTAATTACTGTATTTCTCATATTGGATACACATTGGACCAGCCAAAAATATCCGTCCCAAAATTACCTTTCATTGAATATCCCCCTGTGTAGTTTAGAGGAAGGTCTGGGCTCAAACTGAAATGATATGGTGTAATAATAAAACATTACCAAAGGTTGTTTTTTCCCCCATCAAAATAGTCTGTTGCTTTCACTGTTGCATCTCAAGAAGCAGACAAAATAGAAAAGAGACACTCTTAGTAGCATGAATTCATCTATTGTAATTATTCATAACAGCTGCAAGTTTCTCACACATAAATAAAAAATGATTATATTGGTATTTGTGTATACATATTTTTGATACATGCTTTAAAATTGATTATTTCTACATTCAGTTAAATAGGTTCATATATATATATATATATATATATATATATATATATATATATTAATCGTAAGGAAGACATATAGGTTTAGGGAAACTGTGGGCATGTTTATTGTTAAAAAAAATATATATTTGAACAACTGGTTTCGTCTGGCTCTTATCAAGCTGTTAATGCCAGAAAATTTTTAAAAAGGGGGAATGTAGTGGAAAAAAGTAAAGGAATGGAGAAAGGAGGAGAAAAAAAAAAAATATATATATATATATATATATATATATATATTCGCTAGTAACGCCAAGTCATCAGCGTAGTCGGCGTCCGTGATTGTTTTTGCGGGGTACCTTTTGCTTCTTCTCTTAGTCAGCTCAAAGCCATTTTCTCTGATTTTGTCGATCGAAGTCCTAAGCACATAGTCTAGACAGATGAGGCGTTACTAGCGAATACGCCTAATCAAGCAGAGACACTACTACATAGTCTGGAACGAGCTGCAGCTGGCATTGGCCTACATGTCAATGCAAACAAAACCGAATATATGTGTTACAACCAAACAGGCAACATTGCCACACTAGACGGAGCCTCTCTGAAACTAGTCGACAAATTCTCCTACCTAGGAAGCAGCGTCTCATCAACCGAGAAGGACATCGACACACGACTGACGAAGGCATGGACAGCTATCGATAGGCTCTCGATCATATGGAAGTCGGACCTAACAGATAAAATGAAACGCAGTTTCTTCCAGGCAGCGGTTGTGTCAATACTGCTATATGGATGCACCACATGGACGCTTACGAAGCGGCTGGAGAGGAGGCTGGACGGAAATTACACAAGAATGTTGAGAGCAGTATTAAACAAGTCCTGGCGACAACACCCCACGAGACTCCAACTATACGGACACTTGCCCCCCATCACAAAAACTATACAAGTTCGACGAACCAGACACGCAGGACACTGCTGGAGAAGCAAGGACGAGCTCATAAGCGATGTACTCCTGTGGACCCCCACTCATGGATGTGCAAGAGTGGGACGACCAGCACGAACTTACATACAGCAGCTATGTGAGGACACGGGTTGTAATCCTGAAGACCTGCCGGAGGCGATGAATGATAGGGAGAAATGGCGAGAGACGGTCAGGATATCCGCGCAGGCGGCGCGACATGATGATGATGATGATATATATATATATGATATTTCCTCTATAAAATAAAATAGGGTAAGAACTCATGAGTTTCACAACTGAAGTCTGTTTTCCCTCATTTTATTTCATTTTATTCTTAAATTGTTGGGATATTTCACTGGATTCTTGTCCATAGATCCCTATATTTTAGTGATTTAGAATGTTAATCTTCCCTCATGACTTCAGATACAGAGGACTATATGAAGTGGCTGGAAGGGATAGTGCTGCCCTGGATTGAAAAGGTACCTGCTGGATGATCCTACATCTGGCAACAGAATTCTGCACCATGCCACACTAGCAGGAGAAGCGAGTGATGGCTGGGAGAAAATTTCTACTAATACATCACCCTAAACATTGGGCTGCCTAACTCCCTAAATTGCTTTCCCCTTGACTATTATATGTGTGGCACAATTGAGCAAGAGACCAACAAAACTCCTTGTAACACCAAAGATGAACTGAAGTCAAGAATAATGGCAGCATTTACCAATTTAGATAAGGAGACTGACGGAATGGCTTCCAGAAGATTCCATAGGCATCTGGAGGCCACGGTTGAAAAATAAATTCAATATATAGTATTTCGTAATATTTACTGGTAATTTTGGTAAATATATTGGATAAAGTGAGATGTTAGTTTTATTTTCATTTTGTGTGATTAAGATGATACTTTACCCAATGCACCCTTGGGTATATAATTATAATTAAAATTTACCTTTATATATCCTCCTCCATCCAACTTGATGTAGGCCTCTGGGTCTGAAGTCATGAGGAAAGGTAAACAGGGATATTTCTTATCAAAACAATCAGAATAATGTTTCTGAGCTGCTGGACCTTTGTAATAACTATTAGACTCATTGAAATCTATTTCAATCCTCTGGACTGTCTTCAGATTGACACCCAATCATTCTAAAATCCTCGTATTGAAACTTTTGAATCCTAAGCAGTACAGCACATCGTTTCCAAATTTCTGGAGGATGAATTGCATCATGGTGCTACTCTCCTCACAGACTGTGCTCAACTGACTCTAGTTTGCTGCACAATAGACAAAACCTGAATTAATCAAAGCATATGCACAAAATTAATAATTAAAAATGATGACAGTTTACTCATTGCTCACTATATGTGTATACATGTATGCATGTATATATACAATTATGATATATATATATGCGCGCACGTGTGTATATATATATATATATATATATATATATATATATATATATATATATATATACACAATTAGGATTAAAATTTAGAGCAAAAAAGCATTTTAATCTGCAAAAAATCTTTTATGTTGTAAAACCCATAGAATCTTTACAGTGCTTGAAAAATGTAGATATATTATTATATGTTTCAAGTATAAAATGAAGCAATAAAACAGAATAAAAACTCACAACTTAGAGTTTCAAGTTGTTGATCGTCAGGTGAGCTGGGAATCAACACATATTGATTACTAACTCACCAGAAGATTGACTATAAGAAGCTCTGAGTCATGAGTTTTTATACTGCATTTATTATGGTCTTATACTAAGATATGAAGTGTCTAATATATAAATAGACAGATAGGAAGAGTTTGATTGATACTAGCAGTGTAATAGATAGATAGATAGATAGATAGATTGATTGATAGATAGATAGATGGATATGAACAGTCTGATAGATGAATACACAGATAGGAAGAGTCTGATTGATATAAGTGGTGTGATAGATAGATAGATAGATAGATAGATAGATATGAACAGTCTGATAGATAAATACACAGATAGGAAGAGTCTGATTGATATAAGCGGTGTGATAGATAGATAGATAGATAGATAGATAGATAGATATGAACAGTCTGATAGATAAATACACAGATAGGAAGAGTCTAATTGATATAAGTAGTCTGATAGAGAGATAGATAGATAGATATGAACAGTCTGATAGATAAATAGACAGATAGAAAGAGTCTGATTGATATAAGTGGTGTGATAGATAGATAGATAGATAGATAGATAGATAGATATGAACAGTCTGATAGATAAATACACAGATAGGAAGAGTCTAATTGATATAAGTAGTCTGATAGATAGATAGATAGATAGATAGATAGATAGATAGATAGATAGATTTAAGAGTATGAGAAGAATGCAGGGTACATAAAAGGATAAAAAATAGAGGTGCAATGAATGCATGAGTTGCTGTGAAATTATCACCAACTGAATCTCTACATTCTTTGTGAAACTCTTTGTATCTGCATTGAAAAAGAAGGAAGCGTGTATATTGGTTTTAAGATCAGCCTCAAGCTGTATCAATGTGAATCTGTCATTCCCGTTTCCCAACCCCTAAGTGTAGCTGAGAACCAAAAAAGCCTTCAAATATCAGGAGGTGCCTTTGGTTACTGTTAATGGTGTTTCAGCCCAGAAACCACAACTGACCTGAGGGTCACCATCTGTGGAAGACTTTGTTGCTAAAACTGAAATTATTTCGTCTTTTTCTTTTTGCAGCAGTGATGTCTTTAATACATAAAGATGTGTATATATATATGTGTATATAAATATGTGTGTATATATACGTGTGGGTGCACATATAGATATAGATGTCTTTATATGACTGTGTATTTATGTGTGTATACAAGTGTATATATATGTGTGTATACATGTATACATGAATGTATATATATGCATATAACTGTATATAAATACATATATGTGTGCATATATATGTATGCTTATGCTTGTGAGTGTATATATATATATATACATGCATTTGTGTGGATCTGTATATGTATGTATAGATACAGGTATGTGGATGTGTGTATATGTACATATAAATGTGTACTTATATGTATGTAAATGTATGAAAATGTGTGTGTATATATACACACATATACATGTGTATATACAAATATACATTTATATATATATATATATACAAATATGTGTGTATATATGAATACATGCTTCTATATATGTATATATGAGTATGTATGTATACATATATGCATGGGTGTATATACAGAGGCATATATGGGTATATAAATGTGCTTGAATATATATATATATATATATATATATATATATATATATATATATGAATATATATATATATATATATATATGCATGTGTCTGGGTGTATATGTATGTATGTATGTATATATTTGTGGATTTAAATATATGTAAATATAAATATATATAAGTATATGTATATATATGTATATATGTATACATGTGCATATATATGAATATAT
>CAUZXS010006738.1:5000-22398 GCA_963585895.1 Sepioteuthis lessoniana | reverse complement strand
ACAACTAGTCCAGCTGAGAGTAATAAGACTGGAACCTAAGCATCAGATGCAGTTTAATGTCATACCAAGAACAGTCTGATGATGAGAGAAATATCAAGTATGGCCATTCTATATATATATATATATATATATATGGTACTCTCTCAGTGAGAGAGTGCCATTGAAGTTGGAAATCAGTTTGTGCTAGAGTGGGTCTAAGAGAGTGAGATGAATCTCAAACAAAGTTGAAGAATAAAGACTAATTAAGATAACTTTCCTATTTCCAAATAAAATATGTACAGACTTTGGTTAGTCCCATGACTCTTACCACTAAACTAGTAAGAGGTGGATTTGAATTGAGAGAGTCATGCCCAACTCTTAATATTGAGACATAATCCCTAACTCTGAAAAATGTGAGTTTACAGAGACTTTATAATGTTCCCAATTTGTTCTTACAGAGTATAACAAGATGTATGGACCATGGTGAACTATACTAATATAGAATGCCATGGTATGGACACATTTTTATACTTCATTTAAGTAAGTAAAGTTGGCGACCATAGTCAAGGGTAACCCGAAGGCTCCCTTTTCGATAGCTACTACACCAAGATGTAGGGGAGGGCGCTACTCCTTCCCTGGATGGCTCTACTTTACCCTTGATCCGCACCTTATAATGCTGAGTGTTAAGCAAGGAGGCATCAAGTACCATTTTTTGAGTCTTTGGTATGACTTGACCTGGGATTGAACCCAGGTCTCCCGGGCCATTGGCGAACACTCTAACCGCTAGGCCAATGTCCGGTACACTTCTAATAACTTTTTTTCTTATTGATAAATATCTGACATGTGTAAGATATTCTGTAAATATAAGTAAATTTGTATAAAAATAAAATTCATTTAAAAATACAATGAATGGATCTATATCTTAAAGTACTTTATATTCATTTAAAATATTTTAACCCATTTTAAAACAAATTCAAACAATAAATGAAGACTTTCTATTGGTTTATTCTGATTTGATTTTATGGCATATCAACCATTGTTGGTTATTCAAAGCCAAATCCTGTTTTTACATATATATAAAATAAATGATTTGCAAACACATTTTGCAGATATACACAGTTAAATGATCAAACCGTTCTATCTCTAACAATTCAATTTAGCATAGGTCAACAAAGTTGAATGATTCCAAGTATTGCTATGTATAACTAACAATTCAATTACACATCAGTCATCATTTGTTTATATACAGTTATAGGAGCAAAGAGTTCTATTTCAAACAATTCAATTTGGCATAAGTCATTTGTTAGCACTCAGTTTAAATGTCAAACAGTTCTTTTTTACCCATAGATAAGACCCTATCAGGTACTACTACTCCAGACCAGAGTGGACCTGGGAACAATAGTAATGAAGAGGTACTCTGTATTCCCCAAAGCTCCAGCACTACTGAAGTCTCTCGATCAGATTGTTTAGTGTCATATCCAGGACACTCGTTGTTGGAGGGGCAGTTTTAATATTCTGCAGAGATGCAGTGTGTTCTACAGGCCTAGCCAACTGAGCTGAAGACTTTCTATGTTTCTCAATTTTTTTACAAGAGCCTGATGTAGGAGTTACATGAAAGAAAAGAACAAGCAGGAAATAAATTTCCATTTAATCAGATATTATAATGTGAAGGAGGTTGTAATGAACTATTCTTGGTGTGTCTTGGACACAACTTGTTTGTTTCAAATGTATTAGTGCCTAATTAACAATAAATCATTTCTGGCTATTTGAACCTTAACACCTGTTTTCCACTATGGTAATTTACGAAGCTCTTTGCTTCGATGTGGCACATGGCCGAATTAATGGGGCACCCAATGAGACTGTTTTCCACTATGTGTCACTCACAACAGCTTTACTCTGACCCACTAAATTGAGTGCTACTGACATAGTTCATGTGACATTTATTTATACACTCTTGTCTCAGTCAAACATAGTTCACATCAGAGTCTTCAGTCATGGCTGCAGAATACACCAATTGCCTCTTGCCTCTCTGCAGAGGTGTAAGACTCTCCCAATGAGTGTCCTAGATAAGACACTAAACCAGCTCAGCCCAGTCAACTGGGGCTGTCAAATACACCAATTGCATCTCTGCAGAAGGATAAGACACCCCACCCCACAAATGAATGTCCTGATATGACACTAAACAATCTGATGGTGAGACCTCAGTAATGCTGAAGCTTTGGGGAACACGGAGTATCCATTCCTTGCCATTGCTCCCAGGTCCCCTCTGGCCCAGGGTGGTAGCACCTGATAGGGTCCTATCTATGGATCAAATGGAACTGTTTGACATTTAAACTGCTTACTTATGCTAAACTGATTTGTTTGGGATAGAACTGTTTTTACATTTAACTGTGTGTAAACAAAAAGCTATATTTATGCTAAACTGAATTGTATGAAATGGAACTGTTTGATCCTTTAACTGTGTGTAAACAAATGACTGTTTATTGAATTGTTACTGATACATAGCAATACTTGGAACTATTTAACTTTGTTGACATGCTAAACTGAATTGTTTGAAATAGAATTTTTTTTACATTTAACTGTGTGTAAACAAAAAAACTGTATTTAAACAAATGACTGTGTGTAAACAAATTGTGTACTTATGCTAAATTAAATTGTTTGAAGTAGAACTGTTTAATTATCTAACTGTGTATTCGTATTAGATAGAAATAACTGAAACCATTTAACTGTGTGAAAAAAATAAGCTTAGGCTTGTTTAGATATATTAATCATATATTTAATATATATGTATAAAAAGGATTTGACATTAAATAACCAACAATGGTTGATAGCCAAACCAAAGTCTTTATTCAACTATCCAATGTTAAATTATTGAAATACTGAAATAGCCGAACCTTAAAAGAAAAGAAAAAAAAAAGAAAGAGATCAAATTCACACAACCAGAAATCTTCCAATCTATAATCCTAAAGTTTTTTGAAAATAACAAAAAGAATCATTTACATGTTCAGTTGGCTGGTTACTGTTTTATGGCATATCAACCTTTGTGGGTCATTCAATGCAATATCTCATTTTTATATATATATATAATTTGAGAGCAAATAGTTTGTCAGTAACTTTATTTTTAAATGAGTCATTAGAGCTCATTTGTTTGCACACAGTTAAATGGATGCAAGTATTCCTATCTAATACTAATAATTCTATCTAATATCACTCGTTTACACACAGTTAAATGGTTTTAAGTATTCCTAACCAATAATTCTATTCATCAAGTATTTTTAAATAATATGAACAATTTGCAGACAGCTGTATAGTTTCAACTAAGAAATAATAATCCTTACTAAATGACTAAATAGTTCTATTTGACCCACAGATGGGACTAACAGGTACAACTATTCTGAGTTAAAGTGGGCCTGGGAGTAATGGTCAGAACAGGTATAGTTGGTGTTTTCTACATCCCATCTGACAAGGCAGATTTTCATATTTAGGCTTTGATGATGCTAATAATGATGATGATGCTACCGATAAACAAGTCTAATTCTTGCTCCATTTGAATTGTTTTTATTCCATCTCCAAATATCTGATACTCCCTTCTAAATAACCTTATATATTATTGTTTTAAATACCCTCCAAATACAAAATTTACAGAATATGATTATTGTTAATTTTCTAGAATTTTAAAAAATTATTAAAATTATATGATGAAAAATTTTCCTGACTTCTTAGAAAAATTTATACATATTTATACCAGATCATATAGTTTTTTTCTTATAGTTTTTCCATTAAAATCTGCTTTATTATTTCCAACAGACATACATATGGTACCTAACTATGCAAAATTTCAGGGATTTTGATCAACATTAATCTTAGCAGTATAAAGTTTATTATAGACTTGACACTTTTTATAGGGTAAATGCCTATTTGATATTTTTATTAAATAATAAAATATCTATTCATTCTATTCTCAAGATATTAAATATCTACTTGCATTTATTCAATATTTTATTCCAAACTAGAATATCTGCTAAATATCTTTATTTGATGACAGAATATCTATGTATTTTTATACCTTTATTGATCAATAGAATATATTTTTATTTAATAATGGTATATCTTTTTATTTAATATCTTTACTTGATAATAAAATACTTATTTAATATCTTTATTTGATAATAAAATATCTATTTAATGTCTTTATTTATTAAAAGAATATCTATTTATTTAATATCTTTAGTTAATAATATCAGTTTAAATATCTTCATTTGATAATAAAATACTTCTTATTTATGACTTTTATTCAATAATGAAATATCTATCTAATATCTTTATTTGATCAGAGAATATCTATCTAATATCTTTAATTGATAAAATGATATCTGTTTAATATCTTCATTTAATAATAGAATATGAATCTATTTAATATTCTTATTCAAAAATAAAATATTTATTTAATATCTTTATATTATCTTCTATGAAAAGTTATCAAGATCTGCACATAAAAAGCGCATGTAAGTTGATGTACAAAATAGATCACAGTATATCTTAAAATGAAAATTGCATAGATCTAAGTCTATAATAAATAAAAACATGTAGATTATCTTTGAAAAGTAAATACTTACAAAATCATTCATTTTAGTGACTGTAAGTGAGTAGAGTGTTCGTCAATGGTCAGAGAGACTTGGGTTCAATCCCAGGTCGTGTCATACCAAAGACTCAAAAAATTGTACTTGATACTTCCTTGCTTAACTCTCAGCAATATAAGGTACGTATCAAGAGTAAAGTGGAGCAATCCAGGGAAAGGAGTAGCCTTCTGGTCACCCTTGACTATGGTCACCAACTTTACTTTTATTTACACAGAGTGCCCTAAGTGCGGAACCCCTTTATCGTCAGGAGTATGAATAAATACACTTTGCTTTGGTTTGGTTTTATGGCATATTGCTGTAACCAAATAAAAGGTTACTTAATGAGAAATAATCAAAATGGAGGTTGAAAATGAAAAAGAAATCTTTATAACATTAACAAAACAAAATACTTGTCAATGGTGTGAAGAAGGTAACTGCTGCTGCTGGCAACTACTTGGTATATTTTCACCCCCTCACAATAGTCTCTAACATATTTATAATAAATGGGATATATCCATTAATGTTCATAGGTAGGGTATACAACACATATCAACCACTGTTGATTATTTAATGCCAAATCTTGTTTTTATATATATATTAGATATAGGATATGTAAACTTATTTTGTAGATACACACTGTTAAATGATTAAACAGTTCTATTTCTAACAATTCAATTTAGCATAAGTCAACAAAGTTAAATGGTTTCAAGTATTGCTATGTATGACTAACAACAATTCAATTAAACATTAGTCATTTGTTTACACACACTTAAATGATTAAACAGTTCTATTTCATACTGTTGGATTTATTTCCATAATCTACTTTTATATAAACATAGGTATCTATTTCTATATATATATATATATATACTCTTTAAGAAAAACAACAAACCAGTCACATTAGGATTATAAATCTATTTCCATCCTGTTACGCATTTTTGAAAATTTCAAAAACACGAAAAAAATTTAACAGGACTTCTTCAGATCCTATGGATAAAAAAACTAGAATAGACACAGAAAAAGGTGGGAGGGGATAGAAGAGGGGTGAAGAGTTATCCTCATTTAGCCCATTTCCGTTTTTATTTTAATTTCAGTTAGAAATGTAGTAAATTCATTTAGAAAAATTTTTTAATTTTTTATTTCAATTTTTAAATTTTAATTACATTTTGACTTAAATTACAGATTTAATATTAAATTAGATTTAAACTTTATTCAATAACTTTACGTAATGATACAGTAATAATTATATTAAATTAAACAAAGATTTAATTTATTTTAAATTATTTTAAAATTTCAAAACTATTTAGAACCTATTAATCAGTTACACTTTTTATGAGTAGTACGTATATACAATATGCTTTTTCACAATTTTCTATCCAGCATTTTATTTTATTTATTCATTTACATTAATTCTCAGTTTAATTCTATGCTTTTTAAAAAAAAAATTTTTAAGTTAATTATCTATAGTTTAAATTTAGCCCTATGTCTACACCTAGCTATTAATTCACTTCTCTTATTTAATAATTTTTTTGGCTCTGGAAAAAACAAAATGTGCATTTTTTCTTCTAAACACAGATTGCATCTATTGTCGAAAGACTTTGGAGTATTAGATCTTTTTAATATGGACCATTGAATGTCAGGGGTTAAACCTTTATTTTTCAAACCCCAATAATGTTTAAATAGAGCAGTTTGATTTTTTAGATGCTCATGGGAGAAAGAGAATTTATGGTTGCCATACCTAATCTTCCATTTCGTGGACGATATTCCAATATAAGATTTCCTATCATTTATATCCTCTTTTGGATAAATAATTGCTTGATATACTACATTATCTAAATTACATAAACCATTCATAGGACAATGACTTTGAGATTTACAATTACATTTTATTTTTTCACTATTATTATTATTATTATTAGCTCGGTTCTGAAATTCCTTAATTATCTCATTATTATGATTATTTATTATTTGAGAAATATTTTTAGTGCAGGAATAACTAATTTTCAAAGTTTTTTTATTAAATATTTTATGTAATATATTATCTTGTTTAAAGTGCTTATCTATCAGTTTCAAAAAATATTTACCTACATTTATATTAGCTAGTTTTCAAAAAGGGGGGTTAAACCCTATAATTTTTCTTTTTCTATTTTTATGATTATACTTACTATTTTCTTTATTAATATCATTTGTTACATTTTCTTCTAAATACCTAAACTCTTCCTTAAAACCACTATTTTTAAGGGCATCTATATACATCTTACTACTCTCTTCGAATATATATATATATATATATATATATATATATATATATATATATACATACACACACTCCTATCTATATATATTTCTGTATCTACATTTACAAATATATATCTATATAGATATTCGAATTCCTATATCTATATGGATATATTTCTGTAAGATATTATTCAATCCAGTAAATCTGGAGTAGGAAATAATTCCAATCAGGACTAATAAAATATTTGAAAATAGAATATTAAATTTAAATAATCCTGGTAAAGAGATCAATGTAAATAAAATTCACAGAGCACGGTCACATTAAGATAATAAATTTATTTCCATGGAAATAAATTTATTATCTTAATGTGACTGACTGTTGATTTTTTTAAGAGAAAAAGATATATTTCTATATATATATATATATATATATATATTTCTACATCTATATATTTTTCACATCTATATCTTTATATTTTACATCTATATCTATTTCAATATCTACACATATATATTTCAATATCTACCTCTATATACCTGTATTTCTATATATATATATATATATATATATATATATATATATATATATATATATGTATAAACTATACCTTTCTATATATTTATAAATGTGTATGTACATATTTACTTAACCCTCACTCTGAGCAGGTCAATTTTTAAGTGGAGTTTAATAGGTTTGAATTCAGACTTTTCCTTGACTGGTTGCTATACCAAGTTAAAGAGTCAGTCTGCCCTACTATTTATCCATAGCTGGAACGAGAACTGTTGGATTCATGCCTTTCCCAAGTGTATTAGTGCTATGTGAAATGTAAAGTCATAGATTTGAACTCACATCGCCAATTTACCATGACAGTATCCATTACACAACGAGTGCATCCATATTTATATTTATAACTAAGTTAGTAAGTTAGCTGACAGTAGTTGAGGGTGACCCGAAGGCTCCCTTTCCAATAGCTACAACATTGAGGTGTAGGGGAGTGTGCTACTTCTTTCTCTGGGTTACTCCACTTATCCTTGATCCATACCTTATAATACTGTGTTAAAAAAGGGGTATCAAGTACCATTTTTTGAGTCTTTGGTTTGACTTGACCTGAGATTGAACCATGGTTTCCTGGAACATTGGTGAACACTCAAACCATTATGCCAATGCGCCAGTTTGTATATAAAACTATATCTATGGATGTATACACACACACAATCGATATTTACCAAGTTATTGATGTATATCAATCAATCTATATTTTTATATAACAATATATATCTATCAACTAATAAATAAATAAATATATATATATATATATATATATATATATATATATATATATATATATATATATATATGTGTGTGTGAGCATGTGTGTGCATGTTGGTATATATATATATGTAGCTGTGTGAATATTTTTTATACATATATATATATACGTATATCTAACTATATCTAAACATATATATTTAAATTTCCCTTTTTCTGACTGTCTCTCTCTCTCTCTCTCCATTTATATATATTAATCTCTAAATATCTGTCTATATCTCACAAACAATATATAGATATATTTATATATATTGATATCAATCGACTTATATATATGTATATATCTAGCAATCTATATGCATATACATAACTCTCTCTCTCTCTCTATATATATATATATATATATATACACACACACACACATACATACATCTATATATACATATATGTAAATATATATCAATCTATGTGCATATCCATACACATACATATGATCTACATAATATATAAGATCAGTTTTTATATATATATATATATATGTATGTATGTTGAGTTAAGATCAGTTTATATGTATATATATGTATGTTGAGCAACATACATATATGTATCTGTATGTACATTTTCTTTTTTAAGTAGAGGAATTATATTGTGAATTGAATTACTATGATCAGAAAATCCAGCAAATATATATGCACAACATACGGAAACACTGTTCTGTTTTGATCTTATTAGGTCTCATCAGCAATGTATACCGTGATTTCCACCACAGGAGATCAAACCAGTGACCACAGATTGGAGAGCTGAAACTCAACAACTGAGCCATCAGTCCATATCGCACACATGTGATGCCAAATTAACTAGTCATGGTAACTGTACGGCCAATTAACCTGAATGTGTCTTGCAAGTTACACCTGTGCTCTTTACAGAGGACACAGTCACCTCCAGGACCATGTCTTCCCAAGGGGATTAGAAATATGCATCTGCATAATGATTATAACCTCAAGGGCAAGGATATAGATCTACATTTTCTTTTTTTAAGTAGAGGAATTATATTGTGAATTGAATTACCATGACCAGAAAATCTGGTGAACACTTACGGAACAGTGTTTCTGTATGTCGTGTGAAAGTGTCCACTGGATTTTCTGATCATGGTAATTCAATTTACAATGTATCTGTATGGTGCTCAACATATATACATATAAATTAATCTTAATATATTATATATATATATATATATATATATATATATATATATATATATATATATATATATATATATATATATATACATACACACATAAATGTAGATCAAACTATGCATATATATAATCTGCATACATACATATATATGTCAGTCTACATTCATACATGGGAATATATATATATATGTCAATATATATACCTATACATATATAAGTCAATCAACATACATATATATGTGTGCTTCAATCAACATATATATATATATATATATATATATATATATATTTATTTATTTATTTATTTGGGTGCTCATGGTGTAATCATATTGTCATAGGAAATGGACAGGGCAACACGAGTTCAAATCCTAGATGCGACTGTTTCCATTACACACTAATACCCTTGGGAAAAGTATGTATCCAACTAGTCTCCTTTCTGCAATGGGTAAAATAGTAGGGTAGACTGGGCTCTTTAGCCTTAGTATGGCAACTGATCTAGGAGAAAGAAAACTCTGAATTCAAATCTGTTAAATTCCACTTAAAAAAAATTGACTTTGTGGCACATCCTGTTCATATGGAGGGATTGGTAAATACATACATACATACATATCAATCTACATACATAGATGAATATATATATATATATATATATAAAAAACACTACCAGTCAAAATATTTGGCCAACCTCAAAAATTTTATTTCTCATCCTAAAAGTGTTATTTTTAATCAAACAAGTACCACAATGTTTTTATTTACAATAGTAAATACAAGTCTTCCTCAGTAACTTTGACCTTGGTATAATGAGATATCTTTCGAAAAATTGATTTGAAGGCATTTTTCTTCTTTAGTACTGAGCATGAATAAAAAGTTTTCCAATAGTTACATTATACTATCATTTAAACTCATATTAGACTATATCTTGTTGAATTAACGCTTGCTAGATACTACCTGTTTTACCTATGCAGAAGACAATTTCATCAGAGTCACCAGCTTGTGTGACAGAAGGCTGACTGTTACAAACATCACTGCACAACTGAATTAATGTCATGAAAAAAATGTGTCAACATCCACTGTGAGGAGAAGACGCTGTGAAGCTGGCCTATATTGCAGAATTGCTGTAAAAAAACCACTGCTGAAGAAGCAAAACAATCTCAAAAGCTCCAGTGGACCAAGGTACACAAAGAATGGACAACAGAACAGTGGAATTAAGTCCTTTGGACTGACGAATCAAAGTTCGAAATCTTTGGTTCAAATAGGAGCATCTATGAGCGGTGAACAGTTGGGGAAAGAGCAACAATCCTCTGTATCATACCAACTGTAAAGCATGGAAGAGGCTCAGTTATAGTGTAAGGGGCTTTTGCCAATTGCAGAGTCAGTGATTTGCACCAGGTGAAGGTCAAATTGAATCAGACTGGTGATCACAACATATTGCAGCATCACGTGATCCCATCAGGAATGCAGCTTGTGTCTCAAAGATTTGTACTCATACAAGATAATGATCCAAAGCATACTAATAAACTCTGTCAGTGGGACATTAAAAGCCAAGAGGAACAGCATGTCTTTCAAATGATGTCTTGGTAGATGTAATAAATGGACTCAAATCCCATTAAACTGCTGTGGGTTGAACTTGACTAAAAAGTCAGAGTCGTGCAGAAAAGCTAGGCCAAACTATTCTTCACCTGCAGTCTTTGGTGGAAAGAATGCTGAGAATCTGTGAAGCAGTGATAATGGCCGAGTGGAGGTCATTTTGATGAATCAAAAGTTTAAGAAGGTTTTGTGTTTTTTTGGTTTAATGACTATTTAATCTGGCACAAGAAGACTTGTATTTAGTATAATAATTAAAACCTTTGTGGTACTTAATTTGTTTCATTAAAAATAACACTTTTAGGAAATATTTTTTAAGGTAGCCAAATACTTTTGACTGATCGTGTACATCAATCTATACATATATAAAACAATCTCTCTAAATATATGCATACACACATATACCAATCTATATATATATATATATATATATATATATATATATATATATATATATATATATATATATATACACACCCACATCACTATACACATATATCAATCAATATATATATATATATATATATATATATATATATACATCAATCAATCTATATATACATCTATATACATCAGTAAATCTATATATGTCTATAAACATATATCAATCACGCTATATATGTCTGTATACACTTACATCAATTAATTCATATACACGTATATAAATCATTCTATATATATCTACATACACATATATCAATCAATCAATTTATATATATATATATATATATATATATATATATATATATATATATATATATATATATAGTTTAATGAGTAGAGTGTTTGCCAATGGTCTGGGAGACCGGGGCTCCATCCCAGGTTAAGTCATACCAAAGACTCAAAAAATGGTACTTGATGCCGCCTTGCTTAACATTCAGCATTATAAGGTAAGGGTCAAGAGTAAAGTGGAGTAATCCAAGGAAGGGAGTAGCGCCCTCCCCTACATCTCGGTGTGGTAGCTATTGAAAAGGAAAGCCTTCGGGTCACCCTCGACGAAGGTTACCAAATTAACTTGCTACATATACATATATCAATCAATATATATATCTATATATATCAATCAATGTATATATATCTATGTAAATCCATCTATCTATCAATATCTATATAAGTCTCTCTCTCTCTCTCTATATATATATATATATACACACACATCTATCAGTCTCTATATATATATATATATATATCAACCTTTTTCTCTCTCTCTCTGTATGTTTGTTTATATATATAAAGATGTTTCTATCTATCTCCCTACGCTCTCTCTCTACATATATATATATATATACACACACCCACTCATATACATCTCTCTCTCTCTCTATATATATATATATATATATATCTACAATCTCTCCCCCTCTCTCTCTGTAAATATATAAATATGTAGAGATAGATTGATAGATGTATGTATGTGTCTATCTATCTCTCTATATATATACATATATATTTCTACAAATTTATATTTCTTTCTTTCTGTATGAATATTTATCTCTGTGTGTATGTCCCTGAACTATATGTTGCATATATGAATAATTCAACTCATCAATTTAAATGGAAACTGAAGAAAAAAATTTTTAAAAAGGGAGAAAAAGCTTAATTTTGAAAAAGAAAAGTAAGTGACGGGAAGGTTGTTTACCCCCATAATAATCACTGTCGGCATACCTGTGGTTTTAGCGGGCCTCAAAATCTTTTGAGAAGCACAAGTTGTGTAGCATGATACATTTTCTTAGGAGAGATGTAGGTTTACCTCCACTTTGATGGGGAGGTCCATTTTTTCTGTGTTTACCTTGATCTGAAACAAAAACGAAAATAAAATGTCTAGTTAAACTTTAAAAACACAATAATACCTAAAGAATTATTAGGGTCATCATCTAAATCAATGAAAGGGTGTTTAAGGATTTTAGAGATTTTTTTATAATTAAAAAGCTTATTTTTCAAAGAGGCATTTTTGACAAGGGGTAAAAGTCATTTTAGTGCATGTGATGCGATCGAAGAGATGATGAAGAATTTAATAACAAATAAGCATGTGAGATTGTGATGTTACATTTATTCGTAAAAATGATGGAATTTTCTTAAATTTAAGCATTAAAATCTTGATTTATCGGTTTTGATGTATGTGTTGTTGTTATTATTATTAAAGAATTAGGTTAATTCTCTACAAGGTTATAGTCACTGTAAACATTAAAAAAATAAAAAATAAAGGGTTATATACACAGAATATTTATGTCCAATAAAAGTATAAATTGCTTCATCTTTAACACTGAAAAGAAATATACTTGTTCCAAGAAGACATCAAATATAAAAATAAAATCCTTATAATTTAAAAAGTATTTTTTCCTTTTACCCATGATGTTGTGGTATTTTTTCTTTGAAAATAAAGGAAAGGAAAGATGTTTTCAATTCTGAACTTAACATGTGATTTGCGACAGGTTAAAAAAAAAAAAAAAAGAAACGAAAACTGACGTTTGGTTAATTAAAATTTTTTTTTTTTTTTGACAGAAAACAAGTATAAAAAAGAACTGTTGACAATATATTTTACGTAAATTAACTAAAATTTCACTCAAGAACTATATTTAAATATTAAAAAATTCATGATTTTTTTTAAGAATTTAAAATCTACCCCAAATGTCATTTCTATTTCTACGAAGACCATGTGTTAGGAAAACTAGCTGGGATGATTTAAAAACCCCGGTTGTTAAATAAAAACAGTTAATAAAAGGAGGTCTTGGATTATTGGAAGGGGCAATAAAATGAGTAATAAAATTAATACTAACCAAATTTACACATGTCTTTAAGTAATGTTAAGTGTCTTTCTTCCTCTTACTACTAGAGACACTACTAAGTACGTAGTAGTAGTAGAAAAATTTTGAGCATGGTCTGTAAAACACGGTGTCTCCCTTTACTGGTGGTTACATCAGCAATTTCACCCAGGATATACCCTAACGACAAAGCAACATAAAAGTTCTGCTATTAGACGACAGACAGAACCAATATCTCACCAAAAATAATTTAACATTGTCCTTCTTAGCCCAACCATCAGCTGTTTATTTTTAAAAAATTTTTTTCAAGAGAAAGGAGAGAGACCTTTTGCAATTCGTTTTTATTCCATTTCTAATTTGATTTCATTCATTCATTTTTGGTTTTTCTTCCCTATTACATTTTTTCCCGTTTTTTAAAACTATTTTTAACATTTTTTTTTTTATGAAAGCATAAAATTTCTTGATTTGCAAAAAAGTTAAAGCTAAGATTTAACTGATAATTTTTGTACTTTCTACAGAGAAGGAATAAATGGAGGGAAAAAATTGAATAAAATTTTAAAATAAAAATTTAAAAATAGAAATAAATAAATAGATTTACATAAAATTCTAAAATGTATAACCTTAAAATAAACTTTGTTAGTGGATCAGAATATTTTAAAAACTTATCTTATATGACAAAATGGTAAAAAAGCACACAAATAAACCAAAAACAAGAATAAAAAAATTATTTAGGAAATACCTAAGAAGTAATTTTTTAAATGGGATATTGCTAAATTATAGTTTTTCTTAAATTTAAAAGTAAATTTGAATTTTATTCCATTCAAAGAAAGTTCAATATATTGTGGAGGTGATTTAAACGATTAATTGCCAAAAAGTGAAAATAAAAAAATATTTTAAAATATATTCATCTGAATTTATATGTAATAGGTAGAGTGTTCGTCAATGGCCCGGGAGACCGGAGTTCAATCCCAGGTTAAGTCATACCAAAGACTCAAAAAATGGTAATTGATGCCTCCTTGCTTAACACTCAGCATTAATAGGTACGTATCAAGGGTAAAATGGAGCAATCCAGGGAAAGGAGTTGCGCCTTCCCATACATGTCGGTGCGGTAGCTATTAAAAAGGGACCCTTCGGGTCGTCTTCGACTACGGTCGTCAACTTTACTTATATGTACACACACACACACACACATATATATATATATATATATATATATATATATATATATATATATATATACACACACACACACATATATATATATATATATATATATATATATATATATATATATATAAACGATATTTATTAATACTTTCTTAATCACTTTTAATTATATGTTTATAAATAATTGTATAGATAGAGGGAAAAAAATCAAAATCAAAAAGAAATCTTTAAGATATGTTGTCCTAAATAAATAATATTCCTCATGACCCAAAGAATTTTCTTGGAGCTTTTAGTATCTTTCTGTGGAAGGCACCTTCTTTAAGATGTCAAATATAATTTCTGAATTGGACTAAAGGTTGTTCTTGTACCGAAATCCAACAATACACATACAAATTATGTCTATTTCAGATTTATTTATACATAAAGCGAACAACAAAGATAAATATAACACATGTTATGCAATTGCAATCAGAGGATACACAGCTACAGATAGTTATTGATGTCAATCGAAGATACCGCCTGTTTGGTTTATGGTATTTACGGATGCTCAGTGAAGCTCCAATTTTCCTTTTTCGTGGTGTTCTGATTGAATGGGAACACCTATTTCTTTGGTTTTATTCAATTATGTGATTCGGATTAGAAAGTACTTTTACAAGAAAAGATTCAGAATAAGGTCGTTTAATCCACCATGAATGATTTTAAAAAGACAAAAAAAAAGATCCCATCGTGAATTAGATTTGAAAACTGAATGAATTATTTGATTTTTTTTACAAATATAAAAATGTCCTTGGTATGAATGGAAGACATAGGAAGATCATTTAATTCATATGAATTTGATTTTTCCCGATTTATCTAATAACGTAAAAAGAGAAAAATAACTACACACATAATACCTGTTTCTGTGTTTAAGACATATAGAGAGTGAGCGCGAGAGTTAAAAAAATGTAGCCCCATTGAACACCCGTAAACAATAAAACGAACAGGCAGTATCTCCGATTGGCACCTGCTAAAGGAATACTGAGTTATATTTAGACACAGAAATACATTGAAGACTCCAGTCCGTCTTTTGGTTTTCATATCGTCATTGAATGGTAAGAAGACGACGTCAACTTAGTATTTAAAATAGTCTAAAACTACAAGGGAAAAATTAAAAAATAAGATTTGAATATAAACACTAAAACCGAACATTTTAGCAATTGTGAATGAATAACACAAGGAAAAAACATATCCTTTTTCAGTCCTCAGCAACTGTGGAAGGAAAATATCCCAAGATTATATGTGTGTGTGTGTGTGTGTGTGTGTGTGTGTGATTATTGTAAAATCATCCACAATGGTGTAAAAGTAAATTAAATTATATTAAAACACTAAAATCAAATGTAGACATTCCTTTTTTTGACAAAATATTTTTCAAGTAAAATTTTAAAAAAATCTCACCAAGATAAAAAAAAGAATGGGGGGTAAAGCAACGAAAACAGAAATTTAAGAAACTGAACTAAACAGAAAATAATCCAACAATGATTAAGTAAGAAAGCTTGGTCAAAGAAAGAAAAAAATATAATTCTTTTAAATCTTTTAGTAAGTCTAGTCTGGTTGTTCGTTATCTTTTCTCTCACAGACATCCTGACATGAAATTAAAAAAAGAAACTAAAACGTATATTATACGTTTGTAAAATTAAAAAAAAATATGGATATTAAAAAAATAAAATAAAAAAGGGGTGAGTATTGTGTGTGTGATTTTTTTTTTTTTTTTTTTTTTTTTTTTGTCTATTTGTGTGCAAGTGGCTTTCTATATTTAGAAATCCGGCAAAAGTGTAGTAGCCAGCTACAAATAGTAGTAGCAGTCGTAGTAGTTGGACGATATCGGGCGGAAAAGAAGGGGGGGGCAAAAGAGCAAGATATCTTCTCAAATAATGTAATGAAGAAACCTTATAAAATCGAATATAATTTTTTTTTATTCTAAATTTTATGTGTATTAAATTTGTTGAAGTTTTTTTCGCCGTATTCGGTTGTAGACCTGACGAAGTCAGTTTGATTTTTGTTCCCGGAATTGGACGAGCCAGTAAAAGGTTTCCACGAAGCTAAAACATGAATGAATGGATGGATGAATGAATGGAAGTGTCTCGCTTTACGTACAAAGAAGAAAAAGAGAAAAGAGGAGGTTTCTACCTTCATATCCCGTGTGTTACGACAATGAACGTGTGTCTGATGATATATAAAAATAATATACACATTAATATTATATATATATTTAGAGTTGAATATATACAATCATCACTTGTGCGTAAATTCAGAAGAATACTACATTTTTTGGTATAGTAGTTGTAGTTTTCTATCTCGGGGTTGAGAAACGAACACACAAGCAAGTCGATATATACATATACATATTTATTTACACAATTTCTTATACATACATACATACATACATACATACATACATACATTTTATATATCTACACATACACACACATAGATAGATAGATAGATAGATAGATAGATAGATAGATAGATAGATAGATAGAAAAAATGAGTGAAGCGTTAGATTAATATGTATTTACACATATATTACATGATAAAAAGACA